>PISX010007434.1:0-89113 GCA_004024625.1 Mellivora capensis
GATTTATTTATTTATTTGTCAGAGAGAGAGGGAGAGAGAGTGAGCGAGCACAGGCAGACAGAGTATCAGGCAAAGGCAGAGGGAGAAGCAGGCTCCCTGCCGAGCAAGGAGCCCGATGTGGGACTCGATCCCAGGACGCTGGGATCATGACCTGAGCCGAAGGCAGCCGCTTAACCAAATGAGCCACCCAGGCGTCCCGAATTCACAGTTTTAAAACTATAGGACATTCAAAATTGATTTCCTTCTAGGCGGTTATATATTCACAAACTTGTTCTTTTATTTAATTCTTTTAAAATGTTTCATATTTAAATGATGACATCCATTCATATTTTTTCGAAGTAAATTTATAGTGCATTAAACTCCTTTTGGAAGATACCCAGACTTCATCAGCTTTATCTCAGCAGCCCACTGCTGCCCTCTAAAGGGCAAATAGGCTCAGGTCATTTTAGGGCTTCACTGTCCCTCAGAAGTGATCGTCGTGAATACTGAAAGTCTTAGAAAATATAGACAATACTCAAGAAGTATAAATAATATTGCTGGTCTTTATTATTCTGATAGTACCAACCACAATTTTCAGTATCTATCTTACTGATAGATTCTATAAGCAAGTGCAACTTACTTAAAATTAGTCCTATATTAATATTATTAGACTCTATAAAACTTGAAATTTTAAATTGAGTTTCCTGTATACACAAGTCCCTTCCCCAAGATACGAAATTCTTCTGTGACTAAAATAAGTGGTTGGATATTGAGGGAAAAAAATTCTAACTCAAGATTAAAAAAACAAAATGCCTCATTCTGTTTAAAAATATAGACAGCATTAAGTTTTCTCAACATTGTTAAAAACCAACCATGGAAAGTAAAAGAATAGACCATGATATATATGTATTTGTGATACTAAACACCAGCGTTTTCATAATTTGGGAATGGCTTAATACAGTGTGATAATACTATATGCATATGCGTATATGTATACATGAGCGCGAGCTGCTTTAAAAAGTTGTTTGTATGTAAGAAATGACACAATTGTGGATTAGGGAGAGCAAATCAAAGAGCTGCCCATTAGTGTCTACCCCTAAAAACTGCTGAATTTAAAAAGATGTCTCTACTTAACTTGCAATGGCAACACAGTGGTGACCTTGCGATTACGCATTTCCATGCTGGTTGACTGTGTACGTTTAAACCAAATCCCTAACACTAGTCTAGAAAATTATTCTACTCTTAAAGTTTAATTGTTGACAAAATATTTTTCATTTGGTATGTTTATAAATGTTATTTACCTTTTTGATAATTTTAAATAACTTGTCCTGGTTTCTTCAGCCTGTGTTATTTCTGTTGTGCTTTTTAAGAAAAATCAGGACAGATGGAAAAGGAAATAAAATACATTACCACTGTGTGGATGAAAGGTTCCATATCTTTTATTTTTACCTTGTAGATGTCGAGTTGCCGCCACTGAAACTTTTACATTCATTTTGTGCTTTGAAACCGGATAACGGCCCATGCAGAGCCATGATTATGCAATTTTTTTTCAACATCCACACTCAGCAGTGTGAAGAATTTATGTATGGGGGATGTGAAGGAAATCAGAATCGATTTGCAACTCTGGAAGATTGCGAAGAAAAATGTATAAAAGGTAGGTTTCTGGAGACACTTATCACCCAGGAGCCTCGAGGCTCCTTTAACTTTTAAAAAAAGTTTAGGGTTACCAGATCTAATTATAGATTTGATAATTTTAGGAAAAGAAATTAGAACTATTTGAACATTCCAAGGAATATTTTTTTCACATTTTTGGCATTCATGTTCAACTACTGTTTTTCATTTTCCATATCCACTATTACAAATTATATTAAGCCCCGTTTGTTATCCTATATTTTTCTCCATAACAAAGAAAGAAGAAAAACCTTTAAGTTCACTGATTTTATATCTGCAGTGAATTGGGTATAATTCTGCCTCCTGGGCAGCTGTGAGTTGTCAGGAAGGAAATTGTTAGTCACATTGACTTAGTCTTCCCTTCATCAGCACAGTGACTCGGTAGCTACCTCCTGTCAAAGCCGCTACGAGCCTTCTAGTAGCTACTCACTAGAAAATTCTAAACTACATCAGAGAACAGAAATATATATATATATATATATATATATATATATATATATATTTCATATACGTATATGAAAATTAAGCCATTCTCTACCTAAAGAGAATGGAATAGTGTGGAAAAGAAAATATGAAACTTACTGACCCATGTAGACTTTACGAAGCCCAACTTTTCATATTTTTACTCTTCAAAGTATATCATATTATATTATTTTTCAAAGTATATCAGATATATTATACTTTTTTCAAAGTGTATCATATTATATTGCTGGTAAGCTTTATGGAACACTTTTATTTTACTTTAATCCTACTAAAACATTTCCCCCTGAATTTTACAAACTATAATATCGTTTTATCTCATCTCACTGAGATAAATTCCAGATAATGGCTGGTCAAAATTTGGAATGCTTTTGTGTCTGTTTAATTCTTCTGAATTGTGAGCTACTTACGGGAGAGAAGAATCCGGATTGTCTTTATTTCCCCAGTGTCTCACCCAGATTTCCCCAGAGCACGTCCTTAGAGCTGATCGAATTAAATGGTAGCACTATAGAGAGGGCGTCTTTAGTAACAGGCCATGTCTGGCTTTTTGCACAACAGACCGCTCTGCGTTCTCACTCTGATAATGCTTTCCCAAGCAGCTCTTACAAAATAGCCTTGGCTTCGTGATGCTCCTGACTTGGGGGAAAATCTCACTGTGGTGAAAAGAGAGAACGTCTCTCGTGTGTGACTCTGTGAGGTGCTTTTTGTATGTTCTAGAGCTGACAGAGAAGGATTGATGTGAAGGTATTTCTTTGCCCTTGAGCGCTTATTTCCTTCCTCCTTCTCCATACAAGTGCGGAAATGTTACTAACACAGATTAAGCATTCAGTGCTCTTCTGTGGGGCCTCTGGTTTTGGTGATCGCCTGGTCATTTTCCCTTCTTTGGGCCTTGTTCTCGTCCGTGCTGGGCCAAGCGTCCTTCCTGTTGAGTTGAACAGCACTCGGGTTCAGCACCTCGGCTAGAGGCCCGTTTGCCTCATTCTTTGTGATTCTGGTCTTTCCCTTTAGCAGCCTGAACTTTTTCATCAACTGGCCTCTTTCCCGTAATGTATACCTGTTTCTTTTATTTCACCATGGTGGAAAAGTTACCCTTTTCTTTAGAAACTGATCAAATATACTTATTTGGCCTTTCAGTGAGCACCTTGCCCGTAGTACCCTCTACATCGTCATTCCTACCGAGCATATAGAGACGGGGCTCTGGCTTCCATCTCCTTATTACATCTTCCGAAGCCGCTCACTGCTTGAATGCAGGAGTGTTTTGTGTAGTAAACTACTGTGAGGACATAACTAGCACATGGAGAAGGGACTGCCAGGCTTTAGAAAACCACCTAAAGAGAAAATCCTATCTTCAGCTAAACGGAGCAGCTGAAACTGAACTTTCTCTCATAATATGAGTGACTAGAAAAATTGGACAAAATATATGAAGCAACTGTTGGCAGGCAGGATCAAAAGGGAGTGCAGGACTGTGACCTCCGAGAGAAGGGAACCACGTGAGGAGAGTCCAGGCCCCCCAGCCTTCTGCATGAAGGCACTTCTGAACCACAGCTACGGGAGGGGAACCCAAGCCCAGGACGGTGGTCTCCCTGGTAGAGAATATGGAGGGGGACATTAGGAGACTGAGGCCACTGGGTTTGGGGGCATAATAAGTGGGAGAGAATGGGCATGCGTAGAGAAAAACTAAAAAGTCAGAATAAGAGTCCCTTTGAGGTTGTCACTGAATAACAAAACTGCATGCATTTGGCGAAATTCCCTAAGTTTGAGAAAATAATTATAGGGATTTGTAAATGGAACACCCCAGAGCACCCACATGACTGAGAGAAAACCCAATTATATATGTGACATATTTTAGGAACTGGCAGATGATTTTAGAAATCTCATTGGATAAAAG
The DNA here is from genome assembly GCA_004024625.1 of Mellivora capensis. NCBI lineage: Eukaryota > Metazoa > Chordata > Mammalia > Carnivora > Mustelidae > Mellivora > Mellivora capensis. Next base: position 4,019 of record PISX010007434.1, read on the forward strand.
GACAGTGTAAATATTTACACACATACACATACTGGCAATGAACAAATAGAAAATTAGGCAAAATTAAAAAAAAACAATTCAATTTAAAATAATGGAACATAAAATTCTTTTTTTTTTTTAAAGATTTCATTTATTTATTTGACAGAGATCACAAGCAGGCAGAGAGGCAGGCAGAGAGAGAGGAGGAAGCAGGCTCCCCGCTGAGCAGAGAGCCCGACCCTGGCCTCGATCCCAGGACCCTGGGATCGTGACCTGAGCCGAAGGCAGAGGCTTAACCCACTGAGCCACCAAGGTGCCCAGGAACATAAAATTCTTAATGATGGATTTAAATTAAAAAGTGCATAACATTTACAATGAAATCTATAAAACATTGTTAAAAAGCCATTGGAAATAAAGAAGACTTCAGTGAACACAGATATAAAACGATAGATTGAAAGACTCACTTTAGTTGAGATGTAAATTCTCCGCAAATGAAACTGGAAATTTTATCCTATGCCAATCAAATTCCAGCACATTTTTGTTTCTATATTAATTAGTCAACTCTGAAATTGATACACAACACAAAGGACCTAGGATGGCTAAAATAATTCTGAATAAAAGAGCAAATTTGGAGGACTTTATCTGCTTTCCATTTTTTAAAAAAAGACTTTGTTTATCTTAGAAAGGGAGGGAGAGGGAGGAGAGAAAGAACCTCGAGCAGACTCTGCGCTGAGCTCAGAGCCAGTGTGGGCCTCGATCTCACACCCCTGGGACAGTGACCTGAGCCCAAACCGAGAGTCAAACACTAACAGTCTGAGCCACTCAGGGGCCCCGACTTTATCTGATTTCAAGAGTCATAGCACAGCTGCCAGAATTGGGCAGAATACGTGGGTATAAGACAGACAGAAGTCAGTGGACTAGAATGATCCAGGAAGAGACAACACCATCAGGTTAACTGACTTTCAGTGGGACGGACACATGTTATGGATAGGGTAACAGTTTAATAAAAAGTAATAAATGGGATAGATGCTCGTTTTGTTTCAATCCTGAATGTTGTTACTCTCTGAAGCTCAGTTTCTTCCTGTGCACATTGAGGATTTGATGATCACATAGACCAAAATCATTAATGCTATGTATACTAATATTTATATCGCTTGTTCGTGGGAAAGATCCTTTCAAGCAAATAATGTGACTGTAGGCTTGAAGGCACTTAAAAACATTAGAAAATAATGACATCAACATGTTTCCTTTTATCCTGCCATGCCTGTTAATGTCTCTATCTGCTAAATTACATGTTTTTTTCATTATGCTCATAGTAGTTTAAATTTTTGTGCACATGTAAAACACAGTGCTTAGTTACTGTGATAAGGTATAAAAATTATGGAAGCAGCCAGTGAAATCTCTCAAAAGTGGCTCTCTTTATGCTGAGAACCTAATTATTTTACAGTTAACCAAGATCAATGTGATTAATTTTGAGAAATTTTTGGTTGCTTTTTATTTAATATGTGTTAATTACTTTTGATTAGTTAACATTCTGTTGACAGAATGTTATTGTTTCATTACAGAAATGCATATCACTTTTTTTTTTTTAAGAGAGAGAGAGAGTACGCGTGACCAAGCGGGAGAGGAAGGGTAGAAGGAGAGGGAGAGACAATCCCAAGCAGGCTCTATGCCCAGCAGGAGCCCGATAAGGGGCTCCATCTCAGGACCCTGAGATCACGACCTTAGCCAAAATCAAGAGTTGGATGTTTAATTGATTGAGCCACCCGGGTGCCCCCAAAATTCATATACCACTTTAAGTGTTTTTCCTAAGTAAAGGGAAGATGGGATAAGTATAGAAAACATAAAAATCAAAATATGATTTATATTTTATATTAAGGCTTGAAAGCTGAAGTTTTGTATTATTTGGGAAGACCAATGAGAACTCTATCTCGTAAACTGCTATGTTTGAGAATAAAAGCAAGTCACGTATCTCAGAGAATAGGAACTATGACTGGGTTTAGTTTGCTATGTAAGCACAGCTCTCCTTTTGCACATAAAGTTGTTAATATTTTCCAAATATGTATAATTTTTGGTGTATTTACCTATCTAATAATAGAGACATGGAATTAAGGTTAATAATTTTTTTAAAAGAAAAGTTAAGTTTGTAAAATGGCTTCAAATAAATGGCTTTTAAAATGATTATCTTTCGGGTTAGTTGCTTTTTACCTATAGCCTAAACAATACTCTCTTTGATTGTTAATTTCGGAAAAATAGCTGTAATGTAGCGTGGGTAATTAGAGAATTAGATGTAAAGATTAAATGGTCAAATTCTCATCCAGTTTTCTAGCCAGTCTGCCTCTACAGCGTGGCTAAAAGTGTATTTAGTTTCACAGGACTTCATCGACTCCGGAAACAGGCATAAAGGCTCTCGGAAGTACGCGGCTTACACGGCCTGCTGTTTTACGAGCTGGACTAGTTGTGACTTGTGGCTTTTCGTGGTGGGTTTAGATGGGAATTTTCCCCACAGGGAATTAAAGAGCATGTTAATATTCCTCCTTTCTCTTTAACTTTATTATTTAATGTTTTGTTTGGAACCATGAAGACCTATTGAGTCATAATGAGAATCTTCTGACCATACAGTCCTTTTCCCACCTGCTTAGAATAGTTTCTAGGCTGACTTCAACAAGTAAGGATCATTAAAAGTTAGTCTTAAACTCTTACCTTTTGGTCCCCAATATAAGAGAAAAAGATGAAGAAAGAATAGGGGGTAAGTAAAATTACTAAAATATGTTATATAATTACCAATTAATTTGTTAAATATTAATTATAATCATAATAAGATATTTAAAATGTGAATTCACATATGTTATGCTCTAAATAAATCTAGGAAAAGATAATTTGGATAATTTGCTGTAAAACTTATCTATTTCTTTAGACTGGCATAAAATATACAGCTGGTTGGCATAAATACCAATTAAATAGGGTATCCATGTTATTTTCAGAATCCTCAAAGATAATCACTGGTATCACACATATATTTAAATTCCAGCATGCCAAAACAAGTATTTGAGTTAGTTCACATGTGCGCCAGCTAAATTAATCCAACTTGGAATGGAATCAGAAAACAAACAAGTTATCTCTTTTAATATTGCATGAACACTGAAATCAAGCATTTCTCTGTTCCTATGCAATGGCTGCTGTCAGTGGGCAAAACAGTAAAATTGATTATTTAGCACTCTAGTCTGATGTGACATTTGTCTGTGTATATTCCTTCTTTGCCCTCATAAATTAACACTGTAACAAGTTAATTGTGCATCAAAGTATTTCAGTATAAGCTTATTATGACACTTCACTGTCTAACTGAAACACATTGACAGTTGGTTATTTATAGTGAGAAAGACCCTGAGGTTTCCTTAATACTTAAAATACTGTATATATATATATTTTAAAGACTATTTAATAAAGCATAGGAAAATTTTAAAAAGAGGCCTCATTACCTTTTCTTTCAAAGATGTTTTATTCTGCAAAGAATAACCTAACTTGTTGATTTTTTTTAAAAGATTTTATTTATTTATCTGACAGAGATCACAGTAGGCAGAGAGGCAGGCAGAGAGAGAGGAGGAAGGAGGCTCCCCGCTGAGCAGAGAGCCCGATGCGGGGCTCGATCCCAGGACTCTGGGATCATGACCTGAGCTGAAGGCAGAGGCTTAACCCACTGAGCCACCCAGGCGCCCCCTTACTGTTGATTTTTGGCTGAAAGGGCAAATAAACCAACTTATTCCGCCAACCCCTATCTCCGGCTATACAACTAATTATAAACTGCCTTGACCAAAGCTTTTCTCTGCAAAACAAATGACTGGACAACAAACGTCACTCAGCCTTCCTAATGTTCACATGAGCAAATTAAAATGTCACATATTGTACTGATTTGCATTTCATTACTATTCATTTAAATTAGAACTTAGAATCTATACTTGAATATAGTGGCTCAAAGACAAGCAGCATTCTAGTTCTTGAGTGGAGTAATTCCATTAATTCTTTGCGGTTAAACCGAAAAATATGTCACAGATATTTTTTGCTTCATTTCTCTTCCGTACTTAGGAATCATAATAAAACTTGTGACTGGGTTGAAGCAAGGCAGTGGGAAAGGAATCAGGAAAGGAGATGATTCTGGTTTCTTCTTCCCCTACTGCCACTTCTCCGTAGAAGTGATCTGTTCTGATACGCACAGTGCGCTGCGGGAACTACTTTCATATTTCACATCACCTTAGTGATGTCTTAGGTCTTTTGAATCGCAGTTGTAGCTCACCACGAATTCTTACTTTTGTCGATGTGTTAGAAACTTTCGACCCCAGCTTTAAGACATTATTATGTTAAAATGTAGATAGCCTCATATTTATAAAAATTAAAATTATTTAATCTTTAGAGAAAATGAGTGTTTTTTTAAGCTACTTGTTTTTTTTTAAGCTACTTGTTGACATTTTGTGTAAGAATAATTTTAATGGCAATAAATACATCATCCTAGTTTGTTAAATTGAAATTTATTTATAATTTATTTACATATATTGTTGTAACTGATGCACGTACTGTTTTTTCTTGCAGTTTATCCAAAGACTAGGACACAGATAAAATTAGAAAAAGGTAAACATTCATTTATATGCTAATTAGAATTTATGTAAGACACTTAGAAATTTGATTCTTAGTTTTTTTTGACATGGGAGTTCATCATAAATCCATATGATCTTTGAAATTGTGTTTTATTTTGTATCGATATAATGAAAAACCTAAAATAGCATACATGATATTTGGTAGGGGAACCTTCGAACACTGTCTGTACTCTCCTTCTGATGCAGCATGGTATTTAGTATTAGATCAGCCAAATCCCCCAGCCATGCACATGGTATTTTACCATCTCCTGAGCAGTAATTGAGATGCTGCTAACCTCCCTTTAGTTCTCAGACCCTCGTCCCTTGATCATCTCAGCACTGTGCGCCTCCCGCAAGTTACACCCAGTAGTTCCCCAAGGTGGCCCATGTCTCCGAGCTGTCCCAGTCCATAGGCAGCTGAGGCTGGAGACCCGCGGCAATGAGCGGCTGCTCTCACCAACATTATTCACTGTGTGTGCACACTTTTATTTTGTGATTTAAATTATTTATTGGTTTTACATTTAGATTTATATTAAATAATTTTCTGATTAATGTGTTATATTAGCACATGAAAAAATATCAGTAGATTAAGAAATACATTCCTTTTAGTAAAGGTCTAGAAACTGACTTGGTCCAACTACCATTTATGTCATTTTCTTTTGAATGAGAAGAACTGAACGAAGAGATCAAATTATTTAACTTGGGAAATGAGTCACAAAATTCAAAGTGCATTTTAATTTTTCTGACTTCAATTAAAATGTGTGAGAAAAAGTTGAAAGCTTTTGAGGCTGATAAACTTAAGACTTACTAGACTTTGGAATCAAAATTCATAAAATTCAGTGGCAAGGTTTGTACAAACACTATCAGTGGATGTATTTATTTATTTATATACTACATAAAATAGCTTTCTATAAATATTGAATTAATCTTTACAGAAGTGTTCCATGTCCTAATTAAATGAAATTCGTTATCTGCGGTATCAAAGAATGCAGGATATTTACAAATAGCGGGTTTCATCCACCAACTAAAAGATGATATCTTTGTGAAAAGAAATACCAACATTTAAATGCTAGGGCATTTTTTCAAAATTGTGAAATTAAGAAAAAATTGTATGCAGATAACACTAATTATAAAATTATGCTATTTAATGTATATATAATGATTTAGAATTCAATCATTCTTTTTCTTCTACTAATTCAGTTAATTTATATTTTTCCAAAAATGCAGTATTTTATTTTTACCAAAGTTATTGGCTCCACACAGCCAAAAATTGACAGCATATGGAAAGTAACCGTATACATTATAAAGCGCAGTATAAATTAGTAGGTGTGAGGAAGACCTCTGTGGTAGGCAAAGGGGCACACCTCTACTACCAACTAGAAGAATCCCTTCTGCCATTGGAACTCCTATTTCCCTGACTATAAAATGAGCACATTAAGGGATATAGAGCCCTTTTACCTTTAACAAGTTCTAAATCAACATTTTTATGAGCTTTGTCAGATTGGCATTAACTTGATTAAGAAAAAAAATATAACATTTCCTTAGATACAAGGTAAGAATGTTCTCCATTCCATGTAGGTTTATGGGTTTCTTAATCACCCTAGAATAGTGGTGGTTTTCAGGAGCAAAGTAAGGTGTCCTCAATTTTGTTCATGACCTACTCGGTTCATTACACTGGTTTGCTCAGCGAGATCTGCCTCCAGAATCCCCGGTCTGTAGAGTTCGACTTCAGCATTTATAGGAGATGCGGCCGTGAGCAGGAGGCCCCAGGATGAGAGACTGCTGTGCCAGAGGAAGAGAAAGATGGAGAGGCGACGTGAATGCACCCATTTGTCAGGAGTTGGGGGTGGGCTGGAAAGTCGCTGGGCGTAGCTGGTGGTCCCAGGGCCGTAAGGTAGATGTGTACTAGTGTCCCAGTTAGGAGCTCCTCTTCTCTCATTCTTCACTGCTGGTATACGTGGCTACGAGAGGATAAAGACCTCTAGTAGAGACCTCTGAGCATGCCCACTTCAGTCTAACTTCGCGATAGGCTTCTCCGTGTCAGCACTGGGACCGTTACAGAGACAGCCTCTTCGAAATAGTTTGGTTTAGGACAATTGTCAAGCGTGCAGCCTCAAACAGAAGTTAATAGTAAAACTTGATGTGGCCGGTGGAAGTTTGTTTCTTGCTAAAAATCTGTGTTCTGTGTTTTAACCGAGACTCACCCTAGAGCACTGATTGTGTTTCGGATTTAGTATGAGTGTTACTTTACCTGGGAAATATGGGGCATGAATTTCCTGATTTGTAACCTTATTTTAAATGGTAGGCCCAAGTAGAATTATTTTACAAGTGTGCAGTTTCAACTTTGTCTTAAAATAAATTTATGTCCTTAGAATGGGGCCTCATAAATCATAGCAACTTCCAGTTTCTTAATTATACTTCTCAGCATAATTTCCTATTGTTTTGTATTCTTTATATGCAATGTGTTTTACCTACTCCTCTTTGTTAAACATAGAATTCTTATATTTTGTGTTAGGGTGATTTAAAACTTCCTACGAAGTACTAATAATAATGATAGCAACTGAATGTATCTTTTCCTCAGTGTCTTGTAAAAAAAGTATTACAAAAATTTAAAGAATTGGTTTTTTTCCTTGTCCCATAAATTACACTTAACCACAAATGGCCGATATGGTGATAATAGTAACATTCAACCTTGAGAAACAAGAGGCAATAAACAATAAACAAAGTAACTTTCAAACTGGTAATTTGAGAAGTTATAGAAGATAGATATTTTATACTACATTAAAATAGGATGTTTAATTAATAATAATTAATTAACAATGCTCTCCTAGGAGATCAGCTTTCCTGAAGATTCGCAATTATTGCAGAAATCATTATTAAATATACGCTTTTTATAGTAAAACCCTCCTGGGTGTTGCTTCCTTGAGATAGAACAAGTTGCTTTAAAATGTAAAAGGACACGACAGTTCATTTTTGCCACCCTGATAATATAGTTGCAGGGAAAAAGTGGGGAGATGGGGGCTTGCCCAATTCAAGCTCCATATATCTTGCAGTCACCATTTGAAAACACGTTTAGTCTCTTCTCTACCGAGTGTGCATGTAGGCAAGGCTTGTAATGTAGATCACAGTGGCACAACTTCTGTGACAGCTGTGTTTAATCTGGTTGGACCACTATCAAAGAATGGGCATTAGATGTTTTTCAAAAGCCTCTCCAATCCCTGAACATGTATTTCCTTTCTGCCTTTGCACTGTTGGAGTCACTCCAATGCTGGGAAGAAGAAAAACGAGACACAGCGGCAGAGGGTGTCAGGCCTCACCTAATACAGACTCCAGCGTAAGAATTCAGGAACTTCTAAGAATAGCCATGAAAGCTTCCATAAGCCTCAAAGCTCCTACTCCAATATTTTTAAAAATTGAAACAACTGTTTTTTTTGTTGTTGTTGTTGTTTTAATCTTTTTTTTTTTTTAAAGATTTTATTTATTTACTTGACACAGAGAGATCACAGTAGGCAGAGAGGCAGGCAGAGAGAGAGGGGGAAGCAGGCTCCCTGCTGAGCAGAGAGCCCGATGTGGGACTCGATCCCAGGACCCTGGGACCATGACCTGAGCCGAAGGCAGCAGCTTAACCCACTGAACCACCCGGGCGCCCTAAAATTGAAACCATTGTAATGAAGCAACACATTACACTTCTTTCCCTAATGAGAGTCTACACCTGAAAAATATGAAATATTCCTAGATCTTTCCTAAATGTCAATGCACGTAGGCCTAAAAAAAATAATTGAACCAAAATTTTGCCATGATATTTTGTAATATTATGAACTTTTGAATATTTCTTCCAAACCAAGGGTAAAATAACAATATCTTTTACTCTTTCAATTCATGAAATAGTTGATAGTTGGTGCCCTATTAATTTATGTTGAGAAATTTAGAACTTGAAATTCCAGTAGCAACAATGTGTGCAATAGATACATCTTCCTTATTCTAAACGTCCCAGCAGACAATTTTAACATTGTGCGGCTGTGGGTAAAGTTTCGTTTTTACCTTGTACCTTTAACTTTCCATGTTTGCTCTTTAAATAACTTCAACTTAGTTGTTTTGTACATTCACCCAGCATAATTCAATTATTCACAAAAAAGTATATTGCTTTCTGACACTTTGGTAATTTCCAGAAAAGCCAGATTACTGCTTTTTGGATGAAGACAGTGGACTCTGTCGAGGTTATTTGACTAGGTATTTTTATAACAATGAGACAAAGAAATGCGAAGATTTCAAGTATGGCGGGTGCCTCGGCAACCAAAACAACTTTATGTCCCTGGAGCAATGCAAGAGCACCTGCGAGGACCTAGGTGAGTTGTCTCCGTCTCATTTCACCTCACTTACAGGCATTCTTTAAGGAATGACGGATCTTAAAGGATGTTCAAGCTTACCTAGATTTTCGCTTCAGCCACGCAGATGAAGATACATTACCACCCACTAAATCTGATCAAAAAATTAGTCACTATGTCAACTTAAAAAAAAGGAACAGAAAAATAAGAAATGTATAGAGGAACTTATTTCCATAGATTTATTTGAGGTTACATTATTTAATTTTCATTTCCTGAGAATATTGTAGCACAATGTAAGCATATTAGTACAATGTAAGCATAAGAATGGGACTGCTGAAATCCCTTAGATTTATAATAGTTTGAAGACAAGTCATTCTTTGGCACCTACCACCTAAAATCAGTCAGTTTTACCTGAGCATGAAATTTATTAAAGGACCGCTTCAAACTTTGGTGTTACCTTCTTTTAACCAAGAACTACAAAGTTACTCACAGAAATATGAGCTTATTAAATGATACGAATAAATATGAAAATTTACTGTTCACTAATTTAACATAGCAATGTGAATAAAATTTCTAGAAGTCCACTTTTTTTTTTAAAGATTTATTTATTTGAGGGAGAGTGTGCGTGCGCGCCCATGTGCACATGACCCAGGGGAGGGGCAGAGGGAGAGGACCTTGGAACTGACGCCCCACCGAGCACAGAAGCCAGCGGGGGCTCCCCTTCCAGATCCGTGAGGTCCTGACCTAAACCGCCACCACGAGTCTCCGTGGACTGAGGCGCCAGGTGTCTGTACATGTCGACTCTCCCTCCTCGTCTTCCTCCTCGCTTTCTTTCTCCTCTTCCTCCTCCTTTTTTTAAAAGATTTTATTTATTTATTTAACGAGAAACAGCACAAGCAGGGGGAGCAGGAGAGGGGAAGCAGGCTCCCCACTGAGCAGGGAGCCCAAAACAGGGCTTGGTCCCAGGACCCCGGGGTCATGACTGAGCCGCCACCCAGGTGCACTGATGTCTCCTCAACACAACCGCTGAGCCTTGCTCTGTGTGTGTCATTATGGACTTACGACAGTGTTGCATTTCAATGGCGTTTTTTCCCAGCGCATGATCTTCAGCTGGAAGAGCCTGGGCACAACACAGTCATATCTGACTCTACGGATGGCACACTACCCATCAGCTCTGGGGGCAGCATGACACCACTTGATCTGACGAGTAACGTAACCTTGCCTGATTCTGTGAATAATGACTCCGTCGCTCCCCAGCCTACCGAGGCTCCCAGCTTTTTGGGTAAGAATATCTTTTTTTTTAATTGCTCCCCCCGAAATATTATGGTAACAGTAGAAGTAGAATGTATATTAGAACTTTGTTTTTGTTTTTTTAATATAGCTCTTGTTATAACAGGCGTGCTGAAATACTGAAATTCAAAATGTTTGTCTTCGGTCCTGTAAGGGTGATAATTTTCCTCTCTTTTAAAGTATGCTTGGAGGGAGGCTTTTGATTATATATCACACGGAAGCTTTCCTATGGTATTTAACTCTGCCAAACTTATCTTATAAAATAACGCTCAGAACTGCCAGCACCAACGTCTGGTGGTAAATGGGTATAATGGCAGCGTCGGGTCAGCGGCAGCACAGGGCTCTTTGCGCTTGGCATTGGGCGAGGTCTCAGGTGTCTAGTCACAGGACGTATTAGGAGTTTGTTGAGTAAGCATCACCAAAGGTTATGTCACTCTGAAGGGAATTGTCCTTTGGATTTCTGCAAGATTCTTTTCTGGGCTATACCCCGTCAATGTATTTTTCAAATTTAAAGAAACAGAGAGGAAATATGCCCACAACAAATGCAGAGCAGGAAAATAGTAAAAATATTGGAATACAGAACTGGAAACCACAAATATGTAGGCGGTTAAAAACAACCAAGAGAGCTTGAGGTTAACAGGATAAATATAAGGTCCCACCTAAATTTTAAAAATCACACGTGCTCGTTCACACACTGGAGATTTCGCTTCGACGCAGCCCGTGTGAAAGTGTCACGTTGAGGAGCGTTGAGAGAGCTCTGTAGCTCCTACGACCGTGGCCCGAGGGCAAGAGAGACAGTGCGAGCGGCAGGGGCTCCCACAGCAGCGTGTGTCCGAGCCAGGGGGGGACAGTCTCCAGCATCCCCCGTTACAACCAACACATCAGCAGGCAAACGGGGAGCAGCTGTGCCGGACGGATGGAGGCCCACGGTGGCTGCGCCCTGTCGCTGTCCCTGCCGCTGTCCCTGTCCCTGTCCCGAGGGAGGGATGTAAATGCCATGCTCGGTGCCACAGGGACCCGGTCATGTCGGTGGGCTTCCTGTCAGCCCTGGATGCCAGCCCTTAGAGGCCCCAAGGAGAACTGGAAGCGGTTTGCAGGAGGAGGGACAGTGTAAGGTGGGAGATGCCGAGAGGGGACGTGACACACGTTCTCCCGCTCGCGGCGCTGCCCCGGGAGGGAAAATCACGTTTACATCCTCCCCCTCCGTCCTCTGCAGCTCAGGCCCTCCTGCCCACCTCCCCGCCCTTCCTTATTGCCTCCACCCAGCCTCGGAAGCAGGATTCATTTGTGAAATCTGAAGTACAAGGCTCCTTTAGTAAAGTGTTTCTTTTTTAGTGTGAGGTCTTAAAAAAGTCAGTGGGTTCCATAGGAATTAAGTTCCCGAAATTGCAGGCATCCCGGCCGCGTTCCAGCAGCCCGCGAGGCGTCGTAAGTGACAGCAGAATTTCAGAGGGAGTTTGAAGACAGGATATTCAAATGCCTTCAGGTCCTCAGACTAGATTCTGTAATGAGAGCAGTGAATCCAATGCCTGATGAATTACGTCGTTTTTAAACTACTTTGTTTGTAATACTGATAAGAGTAAATATCTTGGTAGTTCTGATTTATTATCTGTGAAATTAAGTAATTTCATTGCATTGTTTCTTTGTGTCCTTCCAGCCCTGTGTCTTTCAGTGACATTTTGTTTTATCCAGCTAAGTATCCCATGTTGAAAAACGTGCTAAATCTTACTGTGTGAAAGATGTGAAAGTTTAGAGTAACAAACTTGACAGGTTTAAAGAGACATGTGATACGATATGTCTGCTAATAAAATAATGCATGAAATCAGTTTTCAATACGTTTCAATATTTTTTGTTTGGAATGCTTCACTAATTCAAATAGAGATCTGTATTTATTTATCATAATGAATGGAGTAAGTTATGAGAAAGTTTTGCCTTAAAGTTTTATCAAGTATAAAAATCATGATTTTTGGCATGCACATGGCCAAAATTGAAAGAAGGAGACAAAATAAGTGTGAGAAGATAAACGAGTTCTAAATACTGTTCGATAAATATCCTAAGTCTTTATGTAGTTGCACAGTGAAAAGCATAAAAAAACCAAATTAATGGTTATAACAGAAAATTACTAAGGAAACAGTAAAAATTCACAACATGAATTTAAAAGAAAACAAGATTAAGAGGATTTTTATTTAAAACGATAGACATTTAATTCTTTCATAGTAACTGCATTTAAAATTAGGGAAATCTTACTCCTTTCTTTGTCTAGAGAATTATTTCATTTTTTAATTATATGTAATTGCCTCAAGACTTCAATTCCTCTATTCAATTCCTCTAGCCAATTTGACTCCTTTTCTTCTTTTTCTAGAGTATTCATTTCTCATTCTTTTGTTTTGTTACATTCCTGAGCTAAAGCAGGAAACAATATTGCAATAGCGACTATAGGAAGTTTGATGCAGAGTCGCTAACGAAAGGGGACAATGCAGCTGTGCCCTCACGCTTTGTAAGACCCACTCAATCCTGTGTCCCTCCCGTCCACAATGTAGAAGGTGGGAATGCAGCTGTCGCTCTTCACCGAGATCTAGATGAGCCCTTCTCTACCTCATCCAATGTCAGAGGGCAATTGTGCCCCCACTTTTCCTGTACGCAGACTATCCCTTTCCTACTCCACCAAAGGCTTTTGCTAAGGTCTATGAAGACACTGTTGATATTCCAGCTCAAAAATAATTACATCTGTCAGTGCTTACGATTATATTAGCATATTTTAATTTAAGAAATATGTTTCTATGTTTCTGTAAAACCTTGTTGTTCAAGGTTTTGGCAAATGTATAAGGTTCTCCGTATTACTTTGTTTTGAAAAGATGTGAGTTGTTTTGATTGTGATTCAGGAATAATAACATACCCCGCAACAAAAATAGGATAGCATTCATGTGAAATTCTTTCCATTAAATAGCAATCCTTTGGTAGAGTACTTGAATATTCCAAAAAATGTAGCTAGACTGTGCTATTGTTATGAAGGAGAACATTTTTAAACATAATTTTAATGTTTCTCTTCACGATGATAGTAGGAAAACCTTTAGAAGTTTTGTTTGCTGTTTATTCTTAACTACCATGAAATTGCATGTAAGCTTGAGAATGTTTTTCCCAGTGAGCCTCCTTGACTGGAGATATTGGAATGCCTACCAAGCGCAACTGAGCTTTAATTTTCTCCTTTTATTTCCAGATTTTGTTATTAGTAGGCTATATAGGGGATCTCAAAGATTGAGGCTTGCTCTTCCTTAAAGAGATTTTTAAAACATCTTTTGTAAGCACATCCTTATGTACAAGTATTTGAGTTTGGATGGGCTGAACTAATGAGTATATCAATGTAGGTAAAACAAATGCTTGTTCTCATCACGTGTGTGAGAGAAATCCTTCTAAAGCACCCCCTCTAAACATGTGTACGTCTGTACTTAATCTTCAGAACGAAAAACTACCGCAGTTAGTTTTCTTGACTCTTCCTTTGGGACTAGCACTATAGTCCAGTAGGTCAAAGACTCTGAGCCTGAAGAGTTGGGCTCGAATCCCAGTTCTTCCACTTGTTGCTGTGCAACCTTGAGTTACGTCTTAGCCTCTCTGAACCTTAGTTTCCCACTATACAGTGAGGGTGGCAGTAATGCAGTTCTCACCTCCTAAGTTTTGCTGTGAGGTGAAATCAGTCAGTATACAAGGTCCACTAAGCACAGAGTGGTACCTACTCCATGCTACGTAAGTATTACTCATTGCTGTTACCTGTGGAACCCAGAGCAATACCCGTAACTTCCTTGGCCTTCGTTTCTCACCTGCAAAGTAACCGTCTCTAAGTTCCTCTTCACAGAAGTTGGTATTTCAGACACTCGTAAGATCTCTACTCACTCAGCTAAATGCATCGGTACACATACGGTCACAGAACTACAATTAACCTTCAGAAGAGAAAGGACAATAGGCCTAAATTAATACAGAGATGGAAACTTACACAGTTCAGATGTGTTTAGTGGAAACAAGTTAAGATTATTGTCATATAGAAGTATGATGGGGCTTTGAAGCCAAAAGAACTTCGTGTAACTTTTCTTTGTCTTCTGAAAACTTCCAGCTTTCCAAACTTTGAGAGTTCTGCCGCCATTTCTAGCTGTTTCAGTTTGAGCACTTGGTACTCTCCTCTGATCACCCTCTCCTAGTCAGTCCTTCTATTGCTTTTTCTAATGAAATGTTCATTCCTGTCTTCTCCGTTTTCAGTCTACCTGTTTTGCTCAGAACATCAGTCTTGTGGGTTTCGAGGATCTCCATCTGCTGTCATCAAGCAGGGACACTAACGAAAACGAAAGGGGGATGCCAAAAAAAAAAAAAAGATCTATTTGAAATAAATATATATATTGACAGAAAACTAAGTCTGTCATTTTGGTGGATAGATAAAATAGATTTATTTTTAAAGTATTCCAATTTTCAAAAAATCACATGTGTGTTGGGATATGATCTACCAAAAAACCCATGAGCTTGGACCAACACTGGCTCAGGCAACGCAGGTGTCATAAGCCTCAGACAGACTCAAGGAGAGCAGATGTCCCACATGTACCCACATGTACCCACATGTACTCACATGTCACAGGTTAAATACAACGTTTCCGATAGGTGTGCATATAGACACATGCACAGGTATGTATATGTGCACAATACGTGTGTGTACACGCATATGTACATGGAGGGACAGAAAAGACAGAGAACAAGGGAGTCATGTGTGACACGCACTGGATACAGCATTTCTGGGGTTGCTGTTCTACTCCCCTTCACCCATCCTACTAGGGTCAGAGTATCTTTAGTCAAGCAAGTTCACATATTTCTTTTCCATTAGAGAAAAATAAATTAAGACCTTTACAGATAGACTTTTTCTGTGGTAATTTATCCTCATTCACTTGTTTTAGATTTTTCTGCATTATCTGCTACCCCTCTAACTATCCCAGATTTTTGTCTCATGAAATACAAAATACTTTTGTCCCTTCTGAATGGACACTGTCATTAAGTAGAACTCATTTACTCTGTTATTAGTAAACACGAATTATCCATTCTTAGGGCTCCTGATGTTTTGTTCAGCTTCTCCTTCCTGAAATTCATGGCCCTCCGCGTGGAGGCTGCTTTCACCCCCAAGAGGAAGCCTCCTTCCCCTCCTTTTCTCCTGGCTTCCTAGTTTGATTCCCCTAATGCTTCTATGACTGGATGTTGTCTTAGCCCCGCCTCACTGGCTAGATTACAACTTTTTTGAGGAAAAAGACCATGTATTATATGTTTTGCAGATCTTCCCCCCTTAGTATTCAGATCAGTGTTACACGTAGAACAGGTGGCTCACAATTTTTATCTGTACATCGTGACCCACAGTCACAGAAGAACAGATGGCAGTTGGAAGCACGTCGGTCATACTTAGCAAGTCCTTCTGCCCACCTTCTGTGCCCATGCGTCCGTGTCCGCTTTAGGATAAGTCAGCATTTTGTGCACATTTTAATATTTCTGCTTTATATCGTGTATGCGATGCCTTGGATAACATGCCATTAATAAAGTTTTAATATTTATGTGAACATAGTTAATATAGTCCTCTCAATCGAGCTCATTGGTAAATGTCTATCAAAGAAAAGTTAATGTTCTCAAGTGTTCATACTGATTCTGGGCTTTTTTTTTTTAAAGGAATTATTTATTTTTCTGTGATTTTTTAATTTAAAGACAATGTAGTTAACATATAGTATATTATTAATTTCAGGGGTTAATTTTGTGATTCATCAGTTGCATGTGATTCTGGGCTTTTTGAATGGACCTGACCCGTTGATTAAAAAAGTGATTTGGGGCACCTGGGTGCTCAGTCGGTTAAGCATCCAGCTCCTGATTTCGGCTCAGGTCGTGATCTCAGAGTCATGAGACCGAGCCCTGCATCAGGCTCTGCACTCAGTGGGGACTCTGATTAAGATTCTCTCTCCCTTTCCATCTGTCCCTTCTCCCATGCTCGCTCTCTCTCTCTAAAATAAATCTTTTTTAAAAAGTGATTTATTTTCTTGGTTCTCATCGTGTCTTTACTTCTCTACGTCAACTCATAATAGCTGCCTTGGGACTACGTCAGCTATATATTTTGAAAAAACAAAATCTTGTGATAGAATTCAAAAACCTGGCAACTCAGTCTCCCACTTGGTCTCTGGCAGAAAAAAAGAACACCTAGATACTGGACCTAGTCCGTATTTCTTCCTGGCAGCCACTACGTGTATCATTCTGCAAGCCGTTTGGGTCCTTGAGGCTGGCGCTCTCCTGCCTGAATTCAGGTGTAACCTACCGGCCAGATTCCGTATACATGTGGGAAAAATGGAGAGAAAAGAAAACATAAACATAAAACAACATATATACACACGCACACACATACGCATGTATCTTTTAAAAAACTTTTGGTTAGCATTGGCCTTTTGGAAGAGATGTCATATAAATTGACTGGATGAAAGTCCAATGCCATTGCTGAAACAGTTACTTTATAGATTTGCAAGAAAACACCATCACCGGTTTGGTCTCTGGTTGAAGATTTGCTTTACACGTTACAACCACCGCAAGCGTCTGCGAAGAAAACAGCCCGTAGTCTAGAGCTCCGCATTCGCTGCTGGCCTGTCAACAATTCCGGAAATCCCCCCGTCATCAAAACCCACTTCAGTAGTCCTCCCCAAGCACCCTGGCTGTCATGTGCTCCCCGACCCGGAAGCATAGAAACTTCCCTCATTGAAATACGCCTGCTTGGGGACACTGGTGCCTCACACGCTGGTTTACCGACAAGCTGGCTTTCTAAAAATAGGTGACTTGTGGAGAGGACCCATAAGACCGTCTGCTTCCTGGCAGCAGAGCCGGTGAGAGAGAAAACTGTAGCACCTTCCCTCCGCCAAGACTGCTGCCAGCCGGGCACAGTCACCCTAGGTGACCACTGGCCGCTTTGGCTAATCCTCCTCTTCCTGGGCCGTCTCTGCTTCCAACAAGGGTACGTTCTTTGGCCCCGGTCGTGGGACTCCTCCAGAAAAGTGTTCCTGAAACTTGCTTTAAAAGAAAAAAGCAGACTCCTAATTTATGAATGAAATTCTTTTGTATGACCCTAATCAGATATGAGCGAGTGAAATCCTGCATCTGACGGAGTATCTGACCATTACACAACTATCGATCCAAACTCGCAAGTGAGTACAAGCTGCAAACTAACGAATCAACAAGACTAACCGGATGGTACTTTCTAACTGAAATAAGTTGACCTACAATACCGGTCCTTTACAGTGACTTGGCATTGACATATGTCATAGCTACCGCCTGTCCCCACAGAGTCACTGCGGTATGGACCATCCTCCCCGTGCTTGCACGCGCGACTCACCGCAGGAGGGAGACTCCCCGCGGCTCGAGGCGCCCACACTTGCGGACCCCTCCGTCCCGTCCCCTCTTAGAGCCGCAAGTTTGTTCTCCGTATTTGTGTGTTGTTTTGTTTAGATTCCAATATGGTGAAATCACATGGAATTTGACTTTTCAGACGTATTTCATTTGGCATAATACTGTCTAGGTTCAAGCACGGCTTCACCAATGGCAAGATCTCATTCTTTTTTGTGGCTCAGTGATCTTCTGTGGGGTGCGCGCGTGTGCGTGTGTGTGCGCGCATGTGCGTGTGCGCGTGTGCACACCACACCTTGTCCATCCACCGACCGACCGACACCTGCGCTGCTGCCATGGCTTGGCCGCCCGGTGAGGCTGCGGTGAACACGGGTGCGCGCACACTTTCTTCAAATTAGTGTGTTTGCTTTCTTCGGATACTCAGTGGCAGAATTATTGGATCATATGGTATTTCTATTTGTAATTTTTTGAGGAACCTTCATAATTTTTTCCGGAGTGCCCGCATCAATGTACACTCCCATCAGGAGCACATGCGGGCTCCTTTTCCGCCACATTCTTGCCCACACTTGTTTCTTGTCTCCCGATACTCGCTGTGCCGACAGGTAGAGGTGATATTATTGTGGCTGTGATTTGCATTTCCCTGAGGACTAGTAACGTTGAGCCTCTTTTCATGTATTTGTTAGACATCTGTAGGTCTTCTTTGGAAAAATGTCTATCAGGTGATCTCATTTTTTAATGGAATTGTTAATTTGGTGTTGAACTGTACAAGTTCTTTACACATTTTGGATATTCACCACTTTTCAGATACCTCATTTGCAAATGGCATCTCCCATCCCATAGGTTGCCTTTCCGTTTTGTTAGTTGTTTTGTTCACTGTTCAGAAGCTTTTTACTTTGACGTAATCCCACTTGTTTATTTTTGCTTTTGTTGCTTTTGCCTGAGGAGACAGACTCCTACAATTCCGGTAAGACCAATGCCCAAGAGTTTACGGCCCATGTTTTCTTTCAGGAATTTATGGTTTCAGGTCTTACATTGAGATTAATCCATTTTGAGTTTATTTTTATATATGGTGGTGAAAGGGGTTCAGTTTTATTATTTTGCATGAGCTGACCAGTTGCCCCAAAACCATTTATTGAAAAGATGGTCTTTTCCCCATTGTATATCCTTCCCTCCTTTGTCATAAATAAACTGACCAAATAAGTTTGGGTTTATTACTGGGCTCTTTCATTCCATGGACCTGTGTGTCTGATTTTAGATGGCACGTCCCTATTATTACATGAATTTGGTATTAACTGCTCTAGAGCAGGTTAGGAATGAGTCATGGGTTAGAAAAGCCTGTGCTACTCTATGTTGTAATTCTCTGACTGCCCTACTTCTATTTGAATAATGACCAATCTGTGTAGGAATAAGTTTAAAAAGCACTTTTATAAAATATATTATTTCTTCTATCTTTTCTTGAGACATGGTGGAACGTGGTTTATAGTCTTCTGTCACTTCTTATCACTATTACAAGGAGAGCCGACTGTCCAGTGCAAATGGGATCACAGAGCACGCAAACACCTGGAACTTTGGTCTCTTTCCAGAATCAGTCCAGGGTGACTATGCAAACACAATAATTCTTGCCTTTAAATATTTGAGCTCTGAATACTGTTTGGCTCAGCACTCCTACTCCCAAGACTTGTTTCCAGTTTCTTCATTTGATGACTTAATTTGATGAGATATCTTTTTCCTGTTCAAACTTGATAAACTCCGACTTCATGCATGTAACTTAGGGTAAGAAATATATAAGACATTCTGAACCTGAGTTGCAAAGGAGAATTTGGAAACTGGATATAAAAGGGAAGTTGTGACAGCTTTCTCTTTATCTGATAATTATTACATGTCTTTGCTTGGTTATTTTTATTTTCTAGTTAGTTTTCAGAGGACACCTTATGGAGGTTAAGAGCATTGGCTTATGGGCGGAAAGATGTGGGTTTAAATTCCAGTCCTCCTACTGGCCAGCTCTTTTTATGGACTTGAAAGAATCACACAACTCTTGGCCATGTTCGTCATTTGTTATATACGGAAAGTAATAGCTCACAAAATTGCTGATGATTATGACAAATATAACATTCTTATCCCCATGTTTAACATGCAATAAGGACTCAGAACTATGAATAGTCGAAGGTTTTGATGATGATTACCCAGTGTCAATGGAGATTTATAACAGGAAGAAATAATCAGGGGTATTATTTTATACATTTTATTAGTGATAATTTTTACATGTAACTAAAGCCTGTAACCTTGATCTGAAGTATCTTCATTCAATAGTCTTAATACTATGACTATCTGAAGTAAAACAAAGCCCTTGTAAAATTCAGATGTAATTATAAAAAACCAATACGTATTTTGTGTCTTTGGACCGTATGCTCTAATCGGAGGACTTGTAAACCTGTGTTTCTAATTTTATCTTATGACCTGCGGCATAAATCTGTTATACTTCTTAATGTCAGTTCAATTCAACAAATACTGGATGACTCCTATAGGATGGGAATTGTGACAGGGATGGGGAGTCTGAATAAAAAAGAAGAAAGTTGGTGTTGTTCCTTACAGGCATGCCTGTGAAATGGGGTGAGGGGACAGATACAAAGATGACTTCAGTGCCTACACTACGTGCTACGACAGAGAGCTGCACAAGTGGTGTGGGGGGACAGAGGCATAGTATAATACTTCCATTGAAGGGTGTCAAAATTAAAACTTTATCTTTTTCTAAACCTGTGTTCTATCTTTTACCTAACATCTTGGATTTATTTTTTTAGATGCTGGCTAATGCATGAGCACAGTTCACAATTCTGTCTTTCCAGGGATTTTTCTAGGTAAAGCAACAATGAAAGAAAGCCATGACAAAATTGTAAATCATAAAACTGTTATGACTACATTTCATACTATAATTCTATTTCATAATATACTTAAAATATTCCATCTTTTTAGTCGATCAGTCTAAGAATACCAGAACTGTCTTCTTTCTAGCTCCCTCCCTGCCAGAGCCCATGCGGTGCTTAGTTTCATTCACTCCTGCTACACCTGCCTCAGTTGGTGTCTCCTTACACTCGCCTTATAAGTCTTATAAGTCTCCTGCAGGGCTCAGCCTCCCCACATGCCTGGTTGAGCTTCACATATCAAGAAAGAGCAGAACTGTCTTTTTCATCCTTCAATACTCTAAGTTGTTCACTAATGTCTATATCATAAAACCCAAGTCTATTAGTAATCAGAAACCTTCTGAATTTGGCCCAGATCTACTCTCCCAGCCTGGCATCCCACTATACCCTCTTCAGATAGCCTGGAGTTTGCAAAGTGCCCCACACTAGGAATACTCTGACTTTTGTGCTTTTCTTTACCCATTTTCCCCTCTATCTCTTCCACTTGTTAGATTTTCATTCTTCCTTAAAAGCTGGTCAAGGGACTAAATAAACGTTAATTTTCACCTTTACTAAAATCTTACAGGGTCTTCAATTTTGCAGCTGTCTAAGGAAAAATTTTTCTGATTATAAGACGATGATCTCAGGATAAATTATACTCCTGTAGCAGCATCATAGTTTGTAATTTTACCATGGCCTGCCTGCTTTATGGCTTAATTTAGAAAAATCCTTGGATAAAGATAGCTTTGTGAACTCTATCCACAGAGTAGGCAGTATCCAGGCAAAGAAGTCCAACCCAGTAGATATCTGCACAACTTCTCTTTCTTTTTAACCTGTGGAGCTTCCTGTTGGGGCAAGGTGTCTCACAGTCTATTCCCCCATGACCTTTCAGTTTCGAATGTCCTAGAAGCCTGCTTTTTACATTTCAATCTCAGCTGGTTACTGTGCACAGGGACAGAAAGGAAAAAAGTTCACAGTACTCCTGTTTCCATGCCTTGCTGGCTTTCCCTTCGATATAGAATGTCAGTTTCTGCCCATTTCACACCAGCTTTCCCATGTTAGTGAACAGAGATACTGCTTTTCCCGCAGTACAGAATTACTATCTGTAAGTAGAGTCTTTACAGGTAACTGGGTTCCTCTCTATTTCTAACCACAACAGATTCCCAATCTCCAGCCTTTTCCTTATGACCCCAGGACTCTGGGATGAGTCTAAAAATATCTTGATTATATAATCCTATTTCTAACATATATGTTATTTTAGAATTTGAATGTTATAATAGACAAATTGAAAAAATAGAAAAGAAAAAGACAACTGGCCATATTTGCATTTCACAGACAAAATCACTGTCAACATTCTAGCGTATTTCCTTTTCGCATTTATTTGCTGTTTTTGTTCTCTACCACATCATGAAGTAAATAAAACGTAGACGGAACGTAGCTTCTGGAGAATCCCTAACAGTACAGAATAAACAGCGTAGTAGTGTCTGTTCTCGGGGTTGCAGCCTTGAGCACTGCTAAGGTCCCTACCTAATAAAAACGTCTCTCCAAGAATCATCTGCTTTTGTGGGTATGAGAAGAAAAGAAGAGTGAATGTATTAAATGCATTGCACTAAGGCCCACATTTTATTTAGTAGTTGTTTAGGCACTTTTAAATATCATCGTGGAAGTATAAATTTATATAAACTTTTAGTGGCAAATTTGGCAGCATCTACAAAACTATAAATTGAGTATGGCTTTTGCACAATTCTATTTTTTTTTTTAATTTTAAAAAGATTTTATTGATTTATTTGACACAGAGAGAGAGCACAAGCAGGGGGAGCGGCAGGCAGAGGGAGAGGGAGAAGCAGGCTCCCTGCTGAGTGGGGAGCCCGATGTGGGGCTTGATTGCAGGACCCTGGGGTCATGACCTCAGCCGAAGGCAGACGCTTAAGGATGGAGTCACCCAGCTGCCCCCATAATTCTGACTTTAGAAAGATCTTTAGAAATATCTGGACCAGTGTACAAGAATGCTCATGAGCCATCAATATGGAACTGAAAACAAGAATCCACCTCCACATGAATCACGGTTGACTAAACACACTGTACTCAATTCAAGAAATGAGCACTGCACATATTAAAAAGAAGGTGGATATGAGCAAATATTGAAATAGTCACAAAATACTAGTAAGTACAGGAAGACAGAGTAGTACGCTCATATCCGTTTGCCTGTGTAAGCAATTTGAAGGAAAATATATACCAAAACACTGACAATGGTTAAGGGACAAGGGTCAAATTATAGAGAACTTTTGTTTTATATTTGTTAAACTTTTGCATCAATTCAGTGTCTTACAATGATAAATTATAATTAGAAAGTTAAAAGTCTTTATATTTTTCTTTACTAGAAAATTATGGGGAAAAACATATTATTCAAAGGAAAGATTTATTATTCAGTTCCTTAAAACAATCTCAGAAGACAAAACATTTCTCAGGAAGTCATGGGGTGATTCATAAACCCTAAATTGGTTGGTAAAATAAAAGCCTAAATGTTAGGTATGTAAAATGGGAACAAAAAGACACCACGGTAAGGATTCAAAGTGACTACGGAATTTGAAGTTTACAGTATAAGTTTTGGAGAAAATTTACATAAACCATTTTAAGTAGAAGACTGATCTTGGAGTGCCACTCTACAGTTTAGCAGTCCCACTAGATCATGGCAGTTCCTGGCAGCATGTAAGTGGAGCCTGAATTCTGAAAACTATCCTAGAGCCTCTAAGTGGAAGCCATCCAAGTTGTTATTAATGGGAAGATCAAGACAGAATGCCTTTGGTTATTAAATTACCTTTGGAAAATGAACAGAAGTCAGGTTAGTATCTTTTCATTCTATCTTAAATACCTGTGAATAATTATAATCTAGACCAAAAAAATTACATTGTGTAACTACTTCAAAACCTTTATATTTTCTTTCATTATAGATCTCATTGTCTGGATTTTGAATAGGTGAGTGCCTATGTTTACCTAAAGTACATGTTAATTGAAAACAACCAAGCTTACCTCCTCATGAGGGGCAAGAACTTCTGTTTCCTCACCCTTGGAGATGAACTGGATGGTAATCAAGGACTCAAAAAACCGTTAGAGCTACAATGTCCTTGAGAAGCCGTCTGCTTCATTATTTTAGTCATAGCGTTGTCTATGCTAGAGTAATCTAATGATAGTCTTTTTTTTTTTTAAGAGAGGGAGAGGGAGGGGCATGGGAGAGGGGTTGAGGGAGAGGAAGGGAGAGAATCCTAAGCAGGCTCCATGCCCAGTATAGAGCCCAACATGGGGCTCGATCTCACAACCCTGAGATCATGACCTGAGCTGAAATCCAGAGTCGAATGCTTAACTGACTGAGCCACCAGGTGCACCAATCCAATGATAATCTTAACTACTTGGAGTTCAAATGATTTTAGGAGAAATGAATTGGTTACATACCAAGTATAATTCAGGTTCTGAAGAATAATGGCCTTATAAAAACTCTACAAGTGAAAACTATTGTATTAAAAACTTTTTAAAGTTAACTGTAATACAACATTCTTACTAATTAATTTCAAATTTTAACCCACTATCAAAATACTTGTATTTTTAGTGCTAGGAACCACAATAATTACCTGGGTCAACAGTGAGTTATATTTGATAATCTGTGTAGACAGTGATTAAAATCAGGGCGAACAAAGTGAAACAGGTGAACAACTATGAGACTCTCCAATGGCATCTGTGCTGGCCAATTGCCTATTTGCCTTCAAACTAATCTCACTGCCGCCTTCTTGCCCTGTCTCATACATACATTGTGCTCTTTCCCATGGCTTCTGAGTAGATTTGGTGAGTGGCGGACATTGTTGGAAGACTCAGTGACCAAAGGAAGACAGAAGCTAGGGTACCTCTCCCCACCAAACGCATAGTATATCCTCCACGGTTCCAGAGCCTCCTCCATTGCTTCAGTCTCCTCCATTGTCCTTCAATCTAGTACTGGAGCCCCAGATGTACCAATCAAGCTTATTCTTACTTTGAAATAGTCTTGATTTTGTTATGGGGCCAAGTTTACTACAGGTTATGGGAAAAGAAGGATGGATTTACTTCATGTTATCAGAAAATTCTCTCTGTCCTGGAATAAGGAACTTTAGGTAGAACATTGCTGTTAAGACATAATAATTAGCATTTGTAAAGAAGTGTAAAAGTTACAGAAACATCTATATTTATTATCTTCAAATTACTGTGGACTACTCAGTCTTGTTTACAACATGCAAAAGTGAAACTAAGGTATAAGTCATTCCATCATACTTCTACATCAGCTATGAAGCATCTGTAGGTACTTGCTGAAAATGAAAAAAAAAATAGCAATTTTCTCTGTTTCTCAAATTAGGCTAATTACTTGAGGAGTATTTCTTTTGTTTCTGAACACAAGTGATGACTTGGGAAGCTCATGGAGATAGAAGTGGTAGCAACAGATAGCCAGCTCATATTCTAGGTTCTGGGTTAATGAGAATCCAGAGCATAAAGAGTTCGAAAAGTTTGCACAATAGTAGGCTCAATTACAGTATATCTCTACTGTCCTGTTAGAAAATTCCTCTTGCATAAACCGTATTGGAGGCAGGAGACTTCAACCAATTCTAGAAAGTTAAGCGTACATTCTCACCAAATAACATTTTAATTTTGATTTATGCTGGCAGTAATCATGCACTGCAACCCCCACATAGGAGGACATAAAAGATGACTTAGACTACATGACTTAGTTTTTCAGATCTGAAGGTCTTCTTTTAAAAATCAGTGTTCATAGACCTAATCAAGGACCTAAATAATACAGTATTCTTTATGTGACTACAGTTCTTGAAATTTGACACAGAATTTTCATCTTCCTAAAATGTCTTATTTTCTGTAGTATTCTGACTCCTGTTTTCCAGAATTTCTCTATTATATGAGCCATTATATCAAGACACTCTCCTCTTCATTTATATTATCAAGAAGGCAGGAGGAAATGCAGATGTTTGTATTTTTCATGTCTAATTAGGATTATTGTTCATTAATTCAGATCAGATCAAATAATTTCTGCATTTTCCCCTCAAACTGTTTCATTTTATTTCTTTTATAGTCTCATCAGGGGTTCGCTTGTCATCAAACTACTTAGAGCTTTCTGGCCAACCTATTTGCCTTCATTGGCTGGATTCCTCAAAGTTCTATTTTCTGCCAGTTTTGTATATTTAGTATACCCTCTTCGCATTCGCTGTCCCACATCTCACGATTTGGCAACGCCAATAAGGTTTTATTATTTTGATTTCTCTCCATCTACCAACTTGCCTGCAGCGTTGGTTTACTCATCTCAAGCCTCGTAAGTCTGTTGCTAGAACACCAGCTTCCCCTCACTGACAGGAATTCCCAAAAGAGCTAAAAACGACAATTGAACTGAAACTGTTTCCCTGCTTTGCCTTAAGAAAACGAGCAATCCTCTTATTACCCTGGTTGCATTTTCTTTGCTGGTTTCTAAAGTGGTTTGTCGCATCGACAGACCAGTTTGTGTGCTTGTTTAATCCTGCACGTGTCCTGTCTTACCGGCTTTAACAATACGCCTTCCTTTGCAAAAACATCTAATTCATCAGGAACTGATGCCTCAGTTCACAAGAGAACTTTATTACTACATCAGTCATCTCTTCAGGGATCCTTCTCTGGAGCCTGAAGTTGGAATTTGCCACACCTGAATTCCTGTGCCTTAAACTGTGGTTAATTACATCACCTAGACCTTGAGTCAAAGGGCCGCGGCGGCCCCAGCGCCAGTGTCTGTCGCTCAGCGAATGAGGATTGCTCATCAGGACGCTTCTCCTCCCCACGTCGGACATTCACGAACAAAAAGGATGTGTAAACACTGATAATTTGCTAAAGGGAGTACGGTTAACAAATTTTTCTAAATTTTTGAATAGCGGTTTCTATCACGTACAACTAGTTTTTTCCCTTATAGAGCGTTACCACAGCACTTCACTTCTACAAATATATCTCCTTTATTTACCAGAGAAAGGTCTTACTGTGGTGAACACTTGGAGATTACTAAAGCATTTTCCTGGAGTTGAAGTACATGAATTTCACTGAGTACTACTTTTATTCATTCAGATTACTGTTTTGAATATACTAAAAGACAGTAGACAAGCAATAAACAGTGTGAAACTTTCAGATTAACTATCATGTGATTTACTATGTTTTCTTGATGTTCTTAGAATTTCACGGTCCTTCCTGGTGTCTGACTCCAGCAGACAGAGGATTGTGTCACGCCAATGAGAGCCGATTCTACTACAATTCAGTCATTGGGAAATGCCGCCCATTCAAGTACAGTGGATGTGGAGGGAATGAAAATAATTTTACTTCTAAAAAAGCATGTCTTAGGGCTTGTAAGAAAGGTAAAAAGGACATTCTTCCCATTAATTCACTAGTGTTTAAGATAACAATTGCATTGAAATTATGAACAAATTTTAATATAAGAAAAATATTATGATATTAGTTCTACTTATAATAAGAAACAAAATATTATAATTTAGATAATATATGTCCCCTTTCAACTACATTTAGATGATATTGCTGGAGATATTAACTACAATTCCTCATAATGTGACTTTCACAGAAAAAATAATCTACTTGAAACAAAACATTCTATTCTTTAATATTTACATACTAAGCTTTCATTTTAAATTATGCCAAAATATTTTTAAGCTGTCTTACAATGCACAACATTTAAATGTAGCTACTGATTTTCTTCTGAATATTAAAATGATGCAGGTCTATAGAGTATTAACATATAAGTAAAAATCACACATAAGTCCACCAATCATATTCAGCCATGTTTGCTTTAATGAAATGAGCATGAATTTCTAACCAAAGATGAGAAATAAAAATTAGAAACATGCTTATCCATTTTTGCTCATTCTTATATATGTGAAATGACTTCCTTAGAAATAGCTTGTTCTGCATAAAGACTAATTAAAGCTTTTAAGCCAATTTTTTGGTTTTATATATTTAAACATAATTTGAGAAAATTTTAAATAAAATGTTTATTACTCTGTTTTGCATAATACATTTGTTTCTCTTCCTTATGTAGGTTTCATCCAAAGAATATCAAAAGGAGGATTAATTAAAACCAAAAGAAAAAGAAAGAAGCATAGAGTGAAAATAGTGTATGAAAAAATTTTTGTTAAAAAAACATAAATTTTGTTACATTATTCTATTAGTTCTAAATATTCTGGATGAAACTTTTCACTATATTTTCTTTCCCAAAATCCTTTTAATGAATATTTCCATGAATTTTCTATGTACATATTAACCACTATTAATAATTTGTATCAGAATTAACTTCTTTATGTAATCAAAGTGCATATTCAGGGGCTGACTACTATGAATTTACTGCATATTCAAGGGCTGACAACTATGAATTTACTCACTCTCTCAATCCCTTTCCATTTCCCATTGACTACAAGTTATCATATTACTGACCACATCCAATCAGTCCATTTTTACATTTGGTAAACAGTTGTTTGAAAATATGTTGTCATTTATTTGTTTTGATCATGTAGATGATGATCTCCTTTGTTGCCTATGGACAGATTAAAAAATATAGCTATTAAAGATCAAACACCCTTTGGATTTCACATCTAAAATGGTGACAAGCACTTTCTTCTGCAAGGATCGGTCAATTACATGTTGAAGGAGAGCTGGTAATAATACAATCCCATCATGTGCTCCCCTCCCTGGACATAATTTTTCTCCTTTTTCATAAGCCAGTGCCTAAGATCAATCTCGAGCCAAACCATTATCAGAACAAAAAGAGTCAACTCTATCATGTGCCTGATTTTGATGAACTATTTTTTGTTTGTTTATGACCCATTATATTAGTAAAAATGGTTGAATAGTTGTGTGTTAAGTACAGATCATGGTAAGAAGAGGCTTGGTAGAAAGGGAAATTTTTAATGATAATCAAAAGGAAATTGTTTATATACTTCCCAAATTCACTGTTTAACAAAGTTTTCTCTTACCCAAAATTGTAAGAATATTTAAACCTTCTGAAACCTACTTATTTATCCTCAGGCTTTGCATGTAGTACAACCCAGTAAGTCATGTTTAAGGCGGGGGGAAAAAGTCATGTTATTTCTGTCGAAGAGGAAGATTCTACTAGAAAATCTACGTGACATTCACTCTCAGTGACCTAACCTTTCCGTGGAGTTAATTCTGTTCCTCCAGATCTATACCTTTCCTTCCCGGCTCAGCTGTTGCAGTGCAGCATCTCCACAGCCTCCCGGACATTTCAGTCTCTGTAGTGCTCATCTCTAACTTTGCATTTAAATCTGAACTTGCCATCTAGAAGCAAGTAACCATTTCATCTACTTAGTTTAGCTTTATGACTTTTCTCTAGCAATAGTAGTATAATTTTGCCTGTTCCTCAGTCTTGAAAGTTTGAAGCCAATTTTGACTTCTTATTTTTCTTCATATATATATATGTATGAAGAAAAAATATATATATAATCGGTCTCTGAACACTATTGCTTCCTGTTTCATGACCTTCAGCTCCAGGCTTTTTGCCCCTATTGCATTCTTCACATCAGTATTGGTTTAATTCCTAAGAATTAATTCAATATATTTCTCCACCACTCAGAATCCAGCAAGGACTCACTAGTTGGTACTTAACCCCACCCCATTCCCCACAAGTTTATTTTGATATGTATTTTTTTGGATTTAACTACTGCCCTCTTTCTTGACTTTCAATTTAGTTAAAAGGGAATACACTATTCACTGAATACATCTTTAATTACTCAACTTATTCATGCTGATTTCCTACCTAAAAATATGATCTTTTCTCGACTTTCCACATGAATCCAGGGTCCAGCGCATGTGCACTATAAAATCCATATAGTTTTGAGGCTGAATATGAAGTCCTAAGATATAATTATAAATCATTTTCATCCAATGACATAAAAATTATATTATAAAATAGTGTCAACTTGTTCACTTAATTTTATACCTTGATTTCAAATAGAATACATACACACAATATATACATAAGTAATAGTCTTAAACTGAATGTTTGCTGTGGAATTTGAGACTTTGGGAAACCAAAATCCCTGTGCAATATGCTTTCTTGTCATTTATACATGGATAGCAACACCCTTAAGTAAAGGGTAATGTCTCCTTAGGTCAAGTGATTAGTTGCCACCAACAATGTATAAATAACACATTAGTGAGTTGGACGTTTTCTCCAAAAACCATCCATGGGCTCATTACGTAATCAAGACACTCACACTGAGATAGTTTGCAATGTTTAATTCACAAGAATATTATTTTTGCTGTATTTTTAGATAAGAAGCTCTCTGGTGGTACTGTCTTACTTTGTTTTACATAATCAAATACATCTAACTGTGAATTTTATATAGAATTACATTATACAGCATTTATATATATTTACCAACCTTGTTTATTCTGTGTTCAAAATTAACAAATCATGCTGAAAACTGCTCAAATGATTTTAGTTTTTACATTATAAGAAATAAAATATTATCCTGAATAATGAAGTGTAACTGTTACGAAGTTTTTTATACTTCAAAAAATTTTAGTGTTCTTCAGTTATTACAAAGATTGAGACCTAAGACAAAGAAAAAAATTGTTCCATAAGCTTCAGTTGACTTTTACCTCCCTTATTGGAATTTGCTAATAAGCCCCTTTCAATTACAAATGTGCATTCATATACTAGGGCTTCTTATTTGTTAAACAAATTAATTACTATGCCTTACAATGCATACTCCATTCCATATGTATTTCTACAATCATCTCCTACAGTTATATAAATATGACATGCATATTTAAATATATATCACTAATATACATATTTTATTTAATATACATATTTATTTAATATACATATACAGATTTTATAAGTGACTTCCAATCTTGACTAATAAAGGTGTCATGGTCCATTTCCATGCCAGAAGGAGGAAGAAGATGACAGTAATCAACTATTTAGGAGAAATCTTGAGTTATTTTATAAAATGTTCCTGTTTGTCTCCTTTTTATGAAGTTATTATATGAATTTAGTTTCCAACTTTTGACTTTCAGTTCTTTCTCAAGAACTTTAGCATGAACACACCTGACTTACTTTTCTTGTATCCTGCCCCACAGAAATCAGTCCCTTGGGGCCAATCTCTGAATTACAACCACAGAGCTGGTGTCTCAGCTGGGATTATGCAGAGCACTTTCTAAGGGAGTAGTGATACATGGTAATTCATTTCACCAAAGAGAGAGAAGGAGAGATGTGAACACATTTAGTCATTTAATGTAATAAAATAGAGCATTAGGACAATGAATAGGATTTCCTCAGCCAAAAATTCTCATCCCCAAAGTTTGAAACAAAATGGGGATATATTTAATCACAAAATTAGAAAGGCCAAAGTTATTTTACTTCAGTATAGATGGACTCAGGTGCTCGGTCTATCTTTATTCCTGATTCTTCTGCCCAGCATTTTTTGCCTTTGTTTTTTAATCTTATAGGGTTACAAGATGACTTCTAGGATGTAAGACTCACATCCTCTCAGATAAATTTTTCTAGAAAAGTTTATACTTTCTTACCTCAAAGAATTGAAGTCCGGGCCTCAGGCATGATCCATGAAAGAAAGAACTGGCAAGCCGGACTTCATTAAAACTAAAAATTTTTTGCTCTGCAAAGGATAATAAAAGATATTAGAAAACAAGCCATGAACTAGGAGAAAAATTTCAAAAGGCACATCTGATACAGGACTATTAACCAAAATATATAAAGAACACTTAAAACTAAAAAAGAACAATGCCATTTAAAAAAAATTGTTCAAAGACCTTAGCAGACACCTCACCAAAGAAGAGCTACAAATGGCGTAAGCATGTGAAAAGACGCTCCACATCATAGGTCATCAGTGAAGTACAAATGACAGCAATGAGCTGCTACTACACATCCACTGGAATGGCTAAAACCAGGTACAAGGACATGACCAAATTCCAGCCAATACATGGATGGAGCAGGCGCAACCCTTACTTGTTACTGTACGAGCGCAGAATGGTTAGTCACTTTGGAAGCCAACTCGGCAGTTAATAACGAAAGTAAACACGCTCTTACTATACCATTTAGCAATCAAGCTCCTTGTATTACCCAAATAAGATAAAAATGTTTGTCCACACAAAAACCTACACAGATATTCGCGGCAACTTAATTCATCGTGGCCATAACTTGGAAGCAACCAACAGGTCCTTCAGCAGAACGACGGATAAATGGTGTTACATCCCGACAACGGAATATTATTCAGTGTCAAAAAGAAAAGAGCTACAAAACCGTGAGAAGACATGGAAGAATTTTAATGAATATTATTAAGTGAAAGAAGCCAAACTGGGAAGTCTACGTGCTGTAGGAAAAGGGAAACTGGAAATGGTACAAAGATCCTGGTTCCGAGGGGTAAGTAGAAAGGGAGAAGGAATAGGCAGAGACAGGATTTTCAAACCAGTAAAATCCTGTGTGTTGCCGTAATGATGGAAATAGGTCACTAGAGGTCGTCATATCTCCAAACCCATGGATTGTTCACCGGGAGTGAATCAATATAAGCTATGGGCTTTGGGTGACTATTACATGCCAGCGGAGGTTCATCCACTGTCACAAATGTACCACTCTGCTGGGGGAGGCCATGCACGTGTCATGGTAGGACATATATGGGAAAGCTCTGTATCTTTCCTTCAATTTTGCTGTGGACACAAAAACTCTTAAGAAATTTTTCTTATTCAAAAAAAAAAAAATCCTGGCTGCCCTCTTTTTGACCCAAATGTCTAATGGCCAGCCTTGACCCAAATATCATGCTTAGAGAAATGTGACCTCCTGATTAACCAGGTATGAGGCACTAGTCCACTCCAAACATCCTCCTGGCATAAGCACTATCTGAAATTTGTGATCTGACTGCCAGGGTTGGGCCTAGAGTGAGGCCTCAGGCACAAAATTTGAGAAGACATAAAAAAGTCAATAACCAAGATCAATAATATCGCAATGCAGCATTTTTTAAAAATTAAGCAATTCATGAAGAAAATATCGAAATTATTAACAAGACAGGAGCAGTAACAGCCATATTAGAATCTGAGGCAAAAGAAAAAAAAATCAGTAATACCAATGACTGTTAAGAATATGAAGATGGTTCACCTTTGGTCATTATTTAGTATAATAAAAAGTATTAACAGAAAAAAATAACCCAAATTATCATTTAATAGATAAAGTTCATTTGATCAAATTCAACACTTGTTTCAGGATTTAAAACTTTGAGCAAAATAAAGATCTTCTTTATCTAAGGAAGCATATCTACCAAAAACATACGACATGATGTGTCGTGATAAAATCTCCGAAACATCCCACGAAACTCAGGAACAGGACCAACGTGTTCTCCGCTACCATTACTATTCAACATATCCAGGTAGTCTTAATTTTACACCCAAACAAAAAGAAACAGAAATTAGGCATAAATATATCAAAGTCTTTTCCATGCAATATGCTTAGCATAAGTGAAAATCCAGGGGCACCTGGGTGGCTCAGTCATTAAGCATCTGCCCTCAGCTCAGGTCATGATCC
The DNA here is from genome assembly GCA_004024625.1 of Mellivora capensis. NCBI lineage: Eukaryota > Metazoa > Chordata > Mammalia > Carnivora > Mustelidae > Mellivora > Mellivora capensis. Next base: position 37,140 of record PISX010007434.1, read on the forward strand.
CAGGGTCCCGGGATCGAGCCCTGTATCGAGCTCCCTGCTCGGCGGGGAGCCTGCTTCTCCCTCTCCCACTCCTCCTGCTTGTGTTCCCTCTCTCAGTGTGTCTGTCTCTGTCAAATAAATAAATTTTTAGAAAAAATAAGTGAGAATCTAGGAAAATCAAAAACGGAAATAATACAAGTATGGCAAGATTGCTACCTGCAAGTTCAATACATGAAATCAATAACATTTTTGTACACTACACAGAAAAACGGAAAATATATACTAGCTACAACAGAACAAAAACCCTAATGTACGTAGCAGTAAATCCCATGAAAGATGTATACCAAAATTTTTTTTAAATCCTTTAGAGAAATGTTGAGGGACATAGAAAGAGCTAAATATGCTATTTATTGTAGCCCATCGTGTTTGCAAAAAAAAAGGACACAAGATCCTTTGAGATTGTGAAGGAAAAAAATGTTAAAATACATATGCATTTTTTTTTTTTTGAGAGAGAGAGAGCGAGTGAGCCCCGGAGCAGAGGGTGGTGGGAGGTCGGGGTGGGGTAATGGGGAGAGGGAGAGGGAGAAAACCCCAAGCAGACTCTGCACTGAGAATGGAGCCAATGCTGGGCTTGATCCCACGACCCTGAGATCATGACCTGAGCTGAAATCAAGAGTCAGTCACCTAACCAACGGAGCCACCCAGGAACCCCAATACCTAAGCATTTTCAAATTAAGAAATGGAGAAGAAAATCTCTGTTATAGAGAGAAAGAGGCATATGAACGGAGATTGGAGAGTAAAAAAGGTGCCTGAGTCTCAGTGGGTGAAGCGGCTGCCTTCGGCTCAGACCACAATCCTCGCGTCTCGGGATCGAGCCCCACATCGGGTCCTTGCTCAGCGGGGAGTCGGCTGTCGGCTTCTCCCTCTCCCTCTGTCACTCCCTCTGCTCATGCAGTCTCTCTCTCTGTCAAATAAAATCCTTTTCAAAAATTGGATTGTACGGGGCACCTGGGTGGCTCAGTGGGTTAAATAAAGCCTCTGCCTTCAGCTCAGGTCATGATCTCGGGGTCCTGGGATCGAGCCCCGCATCCGGCTCTCTGCTCAGCGGGGAGCCTGCTTCCTCCTCTCTCTCTGCCTGCCTCTCTGCCTGCTTGTGATCTCTGTCTGTCAAATAAATAAACAAAATCTTAAAAAAAATTGGATTGTAAAAAATGAGAAAACTGGGAAATCAATTCAGGACCTAATCTTGAAGCAATAGAAAGTCCAGAAAAAGAGAGCGGCTAAAAGAGAGGGGAGAAAGATCTTAAAGATGTAAACAGGATAGGTTTCCTTTATGGAGATGGTGCGCCATAACCAACAATGGAAACCCCCCAGCATACCTCCTCCACGCACAGGAAATTTCAAATACTAGCGATGAAGAGAAGATTCCTAAAGGACAGAGAAGAGTGTGGGGGAACAGTCACGGAGAAACTGAGATAAAGTGGAATTGTTCCTCTCACTGGCAAGAATGAGGTTGGATATGAAGTTCTGAGGGAGGACACTAGCTATTCACTAGTATGAAAAGGCTTCAGTGCTAATCGATCTTTCAAAGAGATGCCTGTAGTACTTTTCTGGAAAAATAAAAGTTAATTAAAATAGACTTGTTTAATGCTTTCACCTTCCACCAGAGGCTTTGGGGAAAAGTTCCTGAGTGTGACCTAAGACACCAGTTTTTTTGTACCAATACTGACCCTACTTGGTGGTGAATTTGTCATCTAGTTTCTTTAGCTTCACATTTACTCATATTTGAAACAAACGACTGAGCTAGACTGCATATGAGAATTCTCCCAATTTTGGCATTTTAGGGCTTTATGGTAATGTTCTCCATTTAAAAGCGTTCAACTCCAATACATAGTATGCCAAAAAGTGTGAAGATGCTCTGTGATCAAAGAGACCATCCAAAATCCACGTGGGCCAGTCTCTTCCCTCGGTAACGACATCTCCTCTAGCATACAGTGGTCATTTTCAGGGTTTGGCTATTTTCCCTCAAAACTGGCCTATGTTGATGCAGCTTGTCATATCCAGATGGACCACATCCAAATCATATTTTCTTCTTCAGTGCCTTGTTGATTCCCAGACATCAGAAGATTTTTTTTTTTTTAAGATTTTATTTATTTGACAGACAGAGATCACAAGAAGAGAGGCAGGCAGAGAGAGAGGGGGAAGCAGGCTCCCCGCTGAGCAGAGAGCCCAATGCGGGGCTCGATCCCAGGACCCTGGGATCATGACCCGAGCCGAAGCCAGAGGCTTTAACCCACTGAGCCACCCAGGTGCCCCCAGACATCAGAAGATTTTATGAGAAGCTTCCAGTTTATGACTTAGCAGGGGTTCCACTCACTTTGGGAGATTCTGAAGGTCTTAACATTCTGGTTTTGCTTATGATTTAAAAAAATTTCTGAAACGTTAACTTTTTTTCCTCTCAAGATCATATGAATTCTGGAGAAAGTAGTTCATGTGCTTCTGATTCACATGAGGTCATCAAGGCATTTTATGATCATGAAAGTTTTGAAATAAATATAAAAGCATTTAATCTTTCTTAAATCATTCTTTTAAAAAACTTATTTCAGACAGAGAAAAAGAGAGGGAGCCGGTGCCTGCGCTGCGGGAGGGCAGAGGGAGAGACTCTCCAAAGCGGTGGGCCGGGCTCCACAGGCGGCTCCGTCTCAGGGCCCATGAGATCAGGACCCGAACCAAAACCAAGAATCAGCTGCTTAACCCACGGAGCCACATAGGCACCCCGTCTTTTTAAAATCATTCATAAAGGAACTAGCAAAATTTAATGAAAATAAATTATCTCTAGTACCCCAATCTTGTATTTCAATATATAATTTATTTTAACAAGTTTTAGTTAAATCTAACTGTAGCCAAAATTAAGTCATTCCTGTCAGCATTACTGATGATCTGCTCTTCTTCTTGTTATGAGGTAACATCAGCTAAATCTGATTATGAACCTATTTGGAGGGTTTTAATGTATATTTAATCTGTATTTTCACAGAGGTTGTAATTTAAAAGTACTGACCCTTTAAGCTGCAGGTGCTCTCAAGTTAGAAGCCAGAAGAAAATGCTACTATTGCCTTCTTCATCAATTTTTGGAATCAGAAAGCAAGAATTTTTACTTTCCGATAGTCTATTTTTTAAACATACTCCCTACTCTCAACAAATGTTCGACAAAATTTGCAAATCACTCTAGGGAAATTTCCAGAGTTTCTAAATGTGAACATCTGTGAGCTACCTAAATGATCCACCTCGCCAAGAAACTGCTACTCCAGAGAAGAAATAAACAATTACCATTTTTTAACTCAAAATATCTGACATTATTGGGGCGCCTGGGTGGCTCAGTGGGTTAAAGCCTCTGCCTTCATTTCAGCTCAGGTCATGATCCCAGGGTCCTGGGATCGAGCCCCGCATTGGGCTCTCTGCTCGGCGGGGAGTCTGCTTCCTCCTCTCTCTCTGCCTGCCTCTCTGCCTGCTTGTGATCTCTGTCGGTCAAATAAATAAATAAAATCTTAAAAAAAAATCTGACATTATTCAATGAGAAAGTCTTGAAACTGTAATGTTAAGTATGATAGGAAACTTTTTATTTAACTCTGCATATTCTCTTTTTTCCCTCACAAATTACATACATACACAATCTTTCAGGGAGGAAAATCTTTAAAGCATAGTATATCTCATAGCTTCAATAGTAAAATAGTATTTTTACTCACACAAATGAGTACTATTTTAAAGGCTGTGGAAGAAAAAAATGAATCAAATAATGAACAGCATAGAATCTGGATTCAAATCAACCTAGATTCGAGCTTATTAAGCCGTCGTATCCCTAATGGCCTCTTTGTTGTGAAATGATCGAGACGGTAAGTAAGAGTGTAGTGTTTGGTACATCATAAGCCTTTATTAAAATGGCTAACTAGTCATACTATAATTTGTTAAGTACTTAACATTTTAAGGCTTCAGAATATAGTCTCTGAGCTCTAACAGTTACTCAAGTAAGGCAGTAAAAGTTAAAGCAGGAACTTTTAGGTAAAATTTGTTTGCTAAAGTAATAAATGAGAAATGGAATTGACATAAGCGGTTTTAAGATTAACTGAGAAAAATGTAAAAATTATGTATTTGAGAATTTTAAAAACTTTTCATAATTTGTTTTTGAGAAAATTGCCCAAGGGGTGCTAAAAATATTTTTAATATGGAAAGTTCCATAACAAGGGTAAAAGGGGAGGTAAAAAAAAAATCAGTGAATGTTTTTATTTCTCTGTAAAATGTACCTTTTACAGAGGTTAAAATTTACCTTACAAAGTTTAAATGTCTTGTTTCTAAGAAATCTCGAGTTTAAGAAATGACCTTTATTCCTTATGTCATCCTCTTAAATATTCAAAAACTTATACTAGCATTCGTATATGAATAACACTGAAAAATGCATGATCTGGACAGAAACCAAAATACAAATATTTTAAATATAAAAAAAGCCAAGCTAGTGGGGAAGCTTTAATGTAAACTTGCTAAACACTGTGCTGTCTTCCTATCCTGCTAATACTCACTTTTTTTCTATGTGGAATTATCTCACTGAAGCCTCAGTAATCAACATCACTTATATTCCAAGCAATTTTCTTCCAAAAATATCTGCAGTAGCTTGCCAGATTAAATATTTTGCCAATAACGTAAAGAAGGACAGGTTTAAAGACTAAACCACTTGGGTTTCAAGTTCCAGTTCTACCAATTTCCAGTTGTATAAACTTACTAGGATTCCATTCCCTCATCTGAAGAGTGAGACTAAAATCCTCACTTTATGCTTTCAATATCTAAAGCATAGAGCAGATATCTGAAAAAATGTCAGTTATCAATGTTACTTTACTTCCTCAACTTCTCCTAAAACAGAACAGAGACCCAGCAGCACCACCAGATGTTAAGTACTTAAAGATATACTAATCACTACAAATCGTTACTGAACTTGTTTTTATGTTTTACAATTAATAAAAGAAGAGTTTCCTTCAACTGTAGTATTTTTATTTTCTGAATACCCACAAATACCACGAGAAGGGAACTTTAAGGGTCCCATATATAAGGAGCCATGGCTAACGCTGTGAACAGTATCTTCACTAATAACTGCAGAAAGACATGGAAAGATTTCACAGGAAAAGCTGTGGTACTTACCTCCTCAGTCCAGCCCCACCGCCCCAGCCAGACCCAACCACACCAAAACAAAGCATAAAACTTGATTTGGATTGTAGGACCCATCACACGTAGAGTAAAATGCAAATTCCTTACCATAATCTACCCCATACTCTACGGGGTCCTACAATTAGGTGCACTCATGCAGCACTCCCTCCCACGGGCCGGGCTCCAGCCTCCACAGATAACCTAGGAGCAACCCTTGGCCAGGTTGTGTTTGCCGCTGATGGATTTCCAGCAAACTCTCTTTTGGTGCCCCCTCCCATACGTCTTTTCCTGAGCCAGGGTCTCCTCCGCAGTTGCTGGGAGAGCCGGTTCTCCGTAGCCCTCGGCACATGCTTCTCCCAATCGTCCTGGGCTGAGATGGTAGTTCCTTCTCTAGAAACTCTGCTCCCCACGCCCAGAGCGGCTCCCACTGTGACTGACTAATGAGGACCAGTAAAGAGGGCTCCTTTGCCTCCAGGAGGCCAACTCTGTCATGCAAACGATTTTCCAGAGCCCCACCCTGATCAAGCAATTGACTGCTTCCGTCAAGTCCAGATTTTACTAGAGACGATGTGTTTGCTCACCTCATCCTTTTTCCAAACCAGCTTCATTCCCTTCATGCTTTTGCCCCAAGTCTAATGAGCATTCTTTCAGTAAATTGTTGGCAACCAAATCCTTCTTTCTAATCTAGGGAATGTCTCCTACTTTTCCCTTCTAGGTTCCAGAGTAATTCTTATCTTCAGAGAAAATGCTTTTCTACAGGAAATAGGTTATTTCTCCATCCTACCTTCCTATCTACTTAGCCTGATTTGTTCCAGTCATTGAACACACTGCTTTTAGCAATCTGAGTCATTTAACCAATATGAGCAAAAATAAATGTGTTTTTCTAAATGTCTACCTGGGGATAGAAAACAAATTCCTTGAGATCAAGGACCATGTCTCTTGTACAGGACAATGGACGAAGGACCACCTTGTACTTCTAATATCTGTCCAATGTCTGGCACATGATAGGTGATCAATTAATACGTGATTAATGGCTGTTGTCAAGAAACCTTGTTTTCTTATGACACAAATGTTTGTAGAGAGAAATCTTGGAGGTAATAATTCTGCCCCCAAATAATGTCCCTCTCAAATGTCAGCTGTATTTAGCCAGAACAGAAGTATAGCCAATTAGTGGCTGCTTTTTCTCTAACACATAGTGATGGAATATATATATTTTTAAGCTTGGATATAGTGAGGGACTGATTTGACAGACGTCAGAGAAACTCTGCTGTAAGCTTTTGATGATTTAGGTTAGTTTATTATTATTATTATTATTATTATTATTATTATTATTTTATTTATTTATTTGACAGAGAGAGAGAGAGCACAAGCAGGAGGAGTAGCAGGCAGAGGGAGAGGGAAAAGCGGGCTCCCTGCTGAGTGAGGAGCCTGACATGGGGCTCGATCCCAGGACCCTGGGATCATGACCTGAGCCAAAGGCAGTTGCTTAACCCACTGAGCCACCCAGGCGCCCCAAGCTTTTGAAGATCTGATTTGTATTCCTGGTGAGACACACAGGAGTTAGTCCACTCCAGCCTAGCCATGGACTTCAGAGTTGTCTAGCTTTAGATCGCTTCAAATATTTAAATATATGTATGTATGTAATATATATATTTATTGGAAGACAAAAGATGGTGGGTCTTTTCAGTTTGTATTTTTAACTTATATTATGTTTTTAACATTTAATTATTGGTTTGCCTTTATCTAAATATTTTATGATGTATTTTTTCCATTATATATAAGTTGATACTTTAATTGTATAGGCTAGAGCAAGTATGTGCCCATTGTAACTCCAGTTAACATGTGGATCAGAGTATTTTCTTCGTAATCTTCCCTAGTTATTGGGATTTTCTTTTCTTTTTTATCAGAGAAAGAAAGAATTTCATTATTCAGGTAGAGCAATTTGGCAATTTGAAAATACTTAACACTAGATGGCAGGATGAGACTGTAGCTAAGCATTCAAAGGATCTGCTACTTCTCTCCAAACTGTCAGAATTCTTAGGCAAATATACTGTATTTTTTAAAAAATATATGCACTACATATAGTTCCACATTCCCTTCTGTTTAAAAACGTTCACTGATGTTGACATCAGTAACAGAGTGATGTTAAATATGAGTAAATTATTGAAGAGAAAAATATAAATAATTATTAACTTTACAAGCTGTATCAACATGACAGCTGAATAAAGGAGTTTTTGGTGGGAAAACATTCATGCCATTCGGCATCTTTAGAACTTAAGACATGGGCATTTAAACATATGCTACTGACGTCAACATGCATAAACTCAAATAAACCATTTATTCTAGTAATCAAGATTGACATTCTCAAATAAGAAGCAATTCGGCAGAAATTCACAATAAATGCATATCTAGAGACGAAAAGGGCATCTTTTCCAAGGCCAACTAAAACTATCCTACAAATAGGAGGAACTATTTTAAACTCTTCTGGGAAACAGACTCAGGTTTCCCAAAGGCATTAATCCCTGTCAATATCTATGTTACCACTGGTCAGTGCAGTATGGATAAGCGTGGCTAGGGTGACCATATTATGTTTTTCCCATTCAGATCATGACATTTTGAGTGTGGAAATATAAACTGGGACTGCACTCGCAAACTGGGGCATATGATCCCCAAGTTAACAACGTGCACTTTCAGAAAGCTCACGTCGTACCATTTCACTGCGCGTTAATAATCTTGTTGCATCGAAGCTTTCATTTTGAATTCGCCCATCATATGTCTCCTTTATCACTGTTAGCCCTTTTTTCTAGCCAGGGTTATTCCTTTGGGAGGAGGAGAGGCTCAAAGGATCATGAATATCTATAAAACAAACTGATTTTCTTGGAAGATGCAAATCCATCAGAACTTAATGAGAATAATGAAAAGAATAGGCAGATTCTTAGCTAATTGTTTTTGATATGTTGTTTGACTCTGGCTCGAGTCCCACATTGGGGGGCGGGGAGAGTCCCTGCTCAGCAGGGAGTCTGCTTCTCCCTCTGTCCCTCCCCCTTCTCATACTCTCTGTTGCTCTTTTTCTTTCAAATAAATAAATAAAATCTTTTTTTTAAAAAGTGCATTTCACATGGCAATTGGTATTCATTATTGTGGGACTGTGGCACCTGTGAGCCTTACCCGGGACCCAAAGGTCAGTGCGGTCCCGCAGGTAGGACTCTCACACGGACAACCATGACCATTTATCATCACGCGTGTCATTCTTCAGTCGTCCATTACCCTCAGTCTGTAGAAAACCCCGCCGAGCGCGCGGCACGGCTGCATCTAGACTCTGCAGGTCCCTTGCTAACCGCAGAGAATCTGGTGCTTGAACCCTCACGGACCGTGAACATGTGCCGTAAACAACCACACAGTGGGACACATCCTGTTCTCCTGAACTCCCCGACACAACTATTATAACATGTAACTCAAAAAGTAGGCCTGGTCCCTGAGGAGTACATGCTCACCAGTGTCTTCAATCTGTATGGAAAAAGATTATGTTATAGACAGATGAAATATATCATGCTGAATTAATTTATTGACAGTACCACATTGCCTAAGAACCACCTCATTGATTCATGAAATACGTTTTTTTGTTCTACTGCATTTTCTTAAATATTTGTCATCATATTTCAGTGTGCCCTTGAGAAATCTGCATTACCCATCTTTTGTCCTATCCCTCCGGACGCAGAGGGGCTCCTTGGAGGTCCTCATGCCATTTAGTTCGTCTGGAATTTACAAAATGGCAACTCTCAAGGATCCGATTAGTGGGACGCAGGCTGCCCATTATCTCTGAGCAAGGCTTATAGAGGATGCCGGTAAGAATTATCCACGAGTCTTCATGAACTCGGACCACACACCTGACCAGTCACTTAAGCAGGAATGTGGTAACGTCTGGTAGCCTTCAGGACATGACTCGTCATTCAGTAAAGGACAAGAGCACTGGTGTGAGAGTCTTAAGATACATGTTCCAGCATAAACGTTTCACTCACTAGACTTCACTAGTGTTGGACAAATGAATAAATGAACCTTTGAAAAAAAGGTGAGCCATGAGAGACTATGGACTCTGAAAAACCACCTGAGGGTTTTGAAGGGGCGGGGGGGCGGTGGGAGGTTGGGGGAGCCAGGTGGTGGGTACTAAGGAGGGCACACATTGCATGGAGCACTGGGTGTGGTACAAAAACAATGAATACTGTTACGCTGAAAAGAAATAAAAAAAATAGCAAAACAAAAACCTAACCTAAAAAAAAAAAAAAAGTATTAATGCTTTTGTGAACTTACTGGGAAAAGTCTTAGTTTTTCATAATTAAACTTCAAAAGCTATATTCATCTCTTTCCAGGGATCCGATATTACCAAGGCATGGGAGATGAGAAGACGTGGACAGTGGTCATTCGGGGATTAAAATCCAGGACTCGATTCCACTGTGAATTTTCAAATGGGAACACCAAGGCCTAAAAAGTTTTGTCAAAGGTCCCACTGGAGAGTGTCAGAACCAGGACTGGAACTTCATGCCCCTGGGTCCAGTCCCAGCGCTTTGCACTTCTGTCTTAGTAGTTCCCTGAGCAGTGCCCTTCCTCGGTGGAAGGATTCAGTCGCGCTTGCCCTGGGTTATCTGCAGCAGCACTCTGGCTGAGGAAGCCTTGTCTGCGGAGCCAGACGTGACCTGCAGCTTGGCTTTTCCCCTGATGAGCCGAAGGAACTAGCTCGAAATGAAGTACGTTTCAGCAGCCCCCCAGAGCAAAGCTCAGCGAACTGTCCCTGAAAATACAATATTCTGTAACCCAGCAATTTAACTCCTCTGGCTATTTCTATCTTTCAATAACCAAGGGTATGACACTTGGTTGCAAATCTTTTAACTATAACTGACAGAGATTAGTATATATCCTATTTTTATAGGTATTTATTTTTGTTCACCTTGATCCTACTGATCTTTAAAATCAAAGATGTGTAATGAGTTTCTTCAGTGGATCCTGGTAATAAAAATATCAACGAGAGGGCACCGCTTCAGAACATGGTGTCCCTTTAATTTATGTTGCCTTGTCCACCTTTATTAGTTAACAAAAAGTGTGAGCATCTCATTTTGTTCCTGAATTTTGCAGTAATTTACTAATTTTTCCCATGCCTCTGACCTTAAATTTACTGAGATTTGAATAATTATCACAGTATCTTATCTATTTCTAAATGTTACATAATTTGTTGCTTGAAATTCTAAGAGATATAAGCAATTTTAGATATTATTGGATTCATCTCTTCTAGTTTACAGAGGAAGATATCGATGCCCAGGGCTGTTCAGGGTTCAGCAATTATGATTATTGTTGAATCTCACACACTTACCGTACTATGAAAAGATAACTGCATTTCAAATTTAAAGCCTCCTTCCCAGATAATGTCCAATGATTTATTAAACACATTTGGAATAAACTTATGTTTTGAGGGAAAGCGTTTTCTAAGGAATTAGAATATGTGACACGTTCTACATAATCATTATGTCTATAAGTTATCTGCATTTTTGGCAAGGTTTATTCTGAGGGATACATGCAGTATAAATTTCTTTGTTATTTCATAGGTGATAAGATAATTAAACCTACGTAGCGTGACGAGCGATCCTATGTATATGTGCACACAACGCACATACACAGTGGTTTTGTTTATGACACATACGCAGTAGCCGTGTCACGGACAAGGTAAAAAAGTCAAAAAACCTAGAGGCTAGAGCTTCATCGTTTCGTTGTGAGAACCTGGCCGGGTCCTGAGGTCCTGAGTCCCTGGTCATGAGGACTCGGTCGGATCTGAGGGACGCGGGTATTACTTTTGTGTGTTGACAACAGTCGCTCAAGGGCTCGTGAAGTCTAGTGCCACCCCTCCACTCACACACTCACACACTCACACTGTCACACTCACACACTCACTCTCACACACTCACACAGTCACACTCACACTCTCACACACTCACACAGTCACACTCACACTCTCACACACTCACACACTCACTCTCACACACTGTCACACACACTCTCACACTGTCACACTGTCACACTCACACTCTCACACTCACACACTCACACTCACACTCTCACACACTCACACATTCACACACACTGACACACTCACACAGTCACACTCACACACTCTCACACTCACACGGACACACTCACAGTCACACACACACACACTCACACACTCACATTGTCACACTCACACTCTCACACACACTCACACTCACACCCCTCACATCCCTGCGGCCGCCGCGGGGAGTGGCCAAGTCCCCACACGCTCCGTCCAGGTGAGGGCCGGGCCGGGACGTCGGGGACAGCCCCGGCCGCCTCTGCTCTGCGCTGCCGCGCTGCGGGGCGGGGGCGGCCGGGGAGGAGGCAAGTAACTGGAGCCGCAGGCGGGGTCAGGCTGATGTCACAGGAAGCTCGGGGTCCCCCTGCAGCCGAGCCCCGCCGGCGTGACAGCACCGCAGCCTTCGGCACAGCCTCGCCGCAGGGTCGCCTCGCGGAGGGGCAGCCCCGGGCTCTGCGGCCGGACCTCAGTCTGCGGCTGCCCAGGCCGCTCGCGCCCCGCCTCGCCGGGCTCGTCTGTCCCGCGGAGCCTCCGAAGGTCCGATTCGGTCCCAGGGCGTTGGCGCCGAGCGTCGTCCGCGGCCGCTGGGTGAGTACCTGAGGCGTCTCCCTGCCCCTGGCGCGTCCCCTGCGGCCCTGGCGGGGCCTTGGCGGCCGCTCCCGCTCGCCTCCCGCGCGGAGGAGCTGCTCCGGCGCGTCTACACGGGCTGTCACTGCGCCGCGACGCCCTGGACGTGAACGCGGCGACTGGGAAAAAGCGGAAGGGGCCAAGGGCGCACCTCGAACCGGGAACCTCCGCGGCGAGCCGCGCCTTTGGAACCCGCGACTGTCGGCTTCCGCTCGGACAGCCCCGCCGGGAGGGTCCGCAGACTCTGCTCGGGGCTCGGACGGGGGGACGCGAGCTCCGCCCGGGGCCGGGGCGCGGGTCCCGGGTCCCAGTCCCAGTCCCAGTCCCGGGGCGCGGGTCCCAGTCCCAGTCCCGGTCCCGGTCCCGGTCCCAGTCCCAGTCCCAGTCCCGGTCCCAGTCCCAGTCCCAGTCCCGGGGCGCGGGTCCCAGTCCCAGTCCCAGTCCCAGTCCCAGTCCCAGTCCCAGTCCCGGGGCGCGGGTCCCAGTCCCAGTCCCAGTCCCAGTCCCGGTCCCGGGGCCCGGCACTCCGAGGTGGGACAAAGCGGACAGTTAAAAGAAAACCCGCTCGGCACGCGTCAGGGTCCTCCGCGTCCCTTTGCGCGCGGCCTCTGGCAGCCGGTGCGGTGCCTTGCTCGGTGCGGCCGACGCGGCGCCCAGTCTCCCCTGCCGACCGCGAATCCCCTCCTTTGTGTTGGATCGTGGGGCGGCCACGAGGGGACAGGACCAAGAAAGGTGCAGCGGGGCCAGAAGCGCTGCCTGTCGGTCGCGGCCACCTCACGACCCCGCGGCCGGCCGTGCGCCCCCGACCCCTCCAGGGCTCCCCGCGAGCTTCTGGGGAACAGGGGTGGCCGGGAACGAGGAAGCGCGACGGCGTTTCCCCAGACTGCGCGGCAGATCAGTAAACGGAGGATAAAGCGTGTATATGGAAAAAGAAGGGCCAGAAAACGCTCAGGGTCCGCCGGGACGCAGCGTCTGTGACCGCCGCCCTCACCAGCCAGAGCGCGCCGGGCCGCGAAGAGCCCGGGGCGGCCCAGGCGCCGGCTCGCAGGTGTCACAGTCTGTGGCGGAGAAAATGAGGCGTCAGATTTGGGTCCAAATTATGTTGACTGATATCATTTATTTATATAAAGATTAGACGTCAGATTTGGGTCCAAATTATGTTGACTGACGTTACATGTACATGTCTCACGCATAATCAACAACACAGAACACGTACATGTATTCTTCCTTGCCCTTGTGTTACACTCGGCAACATGTGCTTCGGTGGGGAAATCCTGTACTTTCAAAATGTGGCACGTTAACAGGGGACTACAAACTCATTCTGAGTAAATCCCTCATAATTTTCCACAAATTTCTCCAAATAATGGAAACTTCAATTAAGTCTTATTTTTGTGATTCTTAAAAATATTGTGGCTGATTTCCTATTTCCTTTCAGTCATCAGCTGTATCAAATTCCCTGACACGTGTAGAAATGGAAAGCCTGTTTTTAGAAGGTGACTCTGTAAATAGCCATTAGATAATTAGGGAAGGAAATGAAAAGAACACATTAAATGCCCAACCCAATGCCATGGATTAGTAACAAAAATTAAAATAGCATTATTTTTAATTTAGATTATTTTCTTAGAAGGGGGTATTACACTAGTATCATATTTTATAATAAGGAACTCCCCATAATTTTTCCATAATTTAATTAAAATCTTAAAACTGTACTGATAGTATGACTTACCATCTTTTATTTTCAGAAAATACTGTTGAAAACCATTAGGCACTGAATTAAGGTCATTAGGCAAAGACTTGTTACTTGAGAAAATAATTGAAAGTTTGAAGTAAGAACTCATATTATTATATTCTAGAGTTTGTTTTCTTTAATGATAAGAGAATATCAGAGGATCCTTGCATGCTTTCGGCCATGAAGAACTAACTTCTTTTTCTAGATGCTATGCGGAGTCTAAGGCCAGTTCTAAGTACGAAACATAAGATTCAGAAATCATAAAACTAATGTGAGCTGAGGTGTGTTTTACCTGCAATATTCAGTTATCTTTAAGAAATGTGCTTGAGGTTATTACTACAAGGTCTTTTATTCCTAATATATCTTAGCATGTTCCAAATTGTTTTGTTAGTTAAAACATGTAAACTTCTAGAATATACAAAACTATTCACTCACTCTGAAAAACAAAGATTGGAAAAACAGGAAAACAAAAAGAAATTAAAATTGACTCTGTAATTTAAAAATTGTGTTAAATGAACGACCAAGGTGGGTATACTTTACTCCTGGTGACGCCGAACGTAAGTTTAAATGGAACCAAACCTCTAGCATATTTAGGAAAACCTTCACATTCATTGTATATATTTTACCATTGTTTTATGCATAACAAATTTATTTCAGTAAGAAATTCAAAATAATATTAAGACAAAGAACGATGACCTTATATGCTATATGTTAATGTGGATAAATTATTTGATACACTCATAAAACTAATCAAACTTCAGTTAATAGTATTATTATATATTTTTAACGTACATCATTTTTGTGACTATTATAACACTATTTTGCATTTAATTTTTAGCTCCATGATTAAAATTTGAGAGTAACTTAATTTTTAAGAATTGTCTTAGAGATATTTATACAAAAATTAACAAAACATTTTTTAAAGGATCAAAATATACATTCACAAAATAAAACTGATTTCGTACTCTGTGTATGACTGTCAATACAACTTGAAAAAATAATACTATTTATAGAGATATCATGATTATGGTATCAACTTTAAAAACAACAAATATATTCAAAGGACATTATTTGAAATCATTGGCTTTATTCTCTATCTTATCTTTGCTTAGGATTCAGAGATGGCATTAACCCAGGAAAGTAAGTTGTATCATTGCAGTGGTGTTGATGAGAGACACACAGTGTCAAGTTTATAGCAACTCTGAGTTCCTGACTCAATTAGACCATCAGAGAACACTCTTAAGATGAAAAGTCAGAACTATTTAAAACATTTGTCTGTATCTGGGTTTGAAGTCCATGCATGAACTATAAATATTTATAATTTCTTAGGAAAGTACTTTTTCTATCAAAGTACTTCTACCATGCAGCACTATTACATTATTTTAAGAAATCTTCTCATTTAATATAAGAAAATGTTCTGGGGCGCCTGGGTGGCTCAGTGGGTTAAAGCCTCTGCCTCCATTCGGCTCAGGTCATGATCCCAGGGTCCTGGGATCGAGCCCCACATCGGGTTCTCTGGTGGGCAGGGAGCCTGCTTCTCTCTCTGCCTGCCTCTCTGCCTACTTGTGATCTCTGTATGTCAAATAAATAAATAAAATCTTTAAAAAAAAAAAAAGAAAAGAAGAAAATGTTATGATGAAATTATAAGGAAAATAAAAATTTATGAGAAACAGAAGATCAGGGCTACGCACTAACCAGATACTTCAATCATTTTCCCGTTTATTCCCATAGAATTCCTTTAGGAATTCCTGCCCAAATTCCTTCATCAATAGCAGTTACACAATTCGAAGGACCCAGATAGTTTTCACACTTTAATTTTGGTTTACATACCTAAAATTTGGTTTATAATTTTGGAGATATAGAGTCTTAATTAGTATGAAATTGAAGCAGTAATAGGTGGCATACCTTTAATTGTAAAATCTGGGATGTAAATACTGTGTTAGTGTTATTTAGGGTAAAAGAACATATGATTAGATAAATTAAGTCAGCAAACCATTTAAATTATAGGAAATACATCTTTATACATTACATTGCCATCCCAATTTAAACAGAAAAGTCCCCAATAAATCTAGATTATTTTTATGTCTAATTAGTATTATATTGTGCATTAAATAAATAATTTTTGCATTTTCCAGTATTTGTGTAATCTTGAATCAAGTTTTTTTAAGTTTTTAATTTAATAGACTATTTTACCAAAAAATGAAGAAATGAATTTAATTTTTAAGAGCACAGTAAAAGTCTTACTATTTAAAAATAAAAGAGAATCACTGGCTGTGAACTGAGTTAGAGCTTATGTTTTTGCGTTTACTGATATTAATTATCAGATGATAAATCACAAATATTTTCCTAGAACAAGTTTCTTCCTTTTTTCCCTCTAGTTTGTTTATTTCAAAGAGATAATATTCTACAAAACTAACACACTAATATATTATGTTTAGAAAAATGATCAAAATACTGAATTTATTTTTTAAATGTAAAACAAGTTTTATCTTTTTATTCCTTTGTGCTTTTAATTAAATGTTTGGTTTTTTTGGCCTTACTACCAACTAAAAGGTCAAAAATCGCAACTCTGCTCAACCCAACATAAATATAAATAAATAAATAAATAAGCAACCTACCCTTATAATATTAACATTAACTTCATTGAGGTTGTTGGATGGAGCCCAATTTTCAGAGAAATCATATCCCCTTAACATGGAATGTATTTTTTAATTAAAAAATGGTAATATGGCATAAACTTTTGTATAAATCTGTCTTTGTTTTCCTATTTGTGTTTAGGCTAACCTAAGTCCAACTGTGTTTCTCATGAAACCACAGGGACGCCTGCGCACGTCATTTGGTTTATTAAACAAGAGTGATACATAAATGGCGACTGGTTGACCAGAGCGCGTCTCTCCCACAGCTTAGTCTAAGGGGGCTCATTAGCATATTCATGAGCACACAGGCTGGGTTTTGTCAATCAAAGCTAAGATAAGTCTGTCTTATGTCCAGGTATCAATGTCGTAAGTTCCGCACACGAGTGTCAACCGAATCCATGTTCATTGACATGATGTCGATTGTTGTCTAGATATTTTGTGCATAAACCTCAATTCTGCCTTCTTTCCAAGGATAATTTGAAGGGAAAAGTGGAACTTGGTAAGTACTGGAGAAGAATAAAGCATGTTATAACTGAAAATAAGGAGGATTAAAACTATGCGAAAGGAATGTCGTCAAACAGAATGTGCGTGTGTGGGTGCTTTTTGCCTAACTCTGTAGTTGTTTTTAGTTGTTTTCAAATGTGGGGCAAGAGAGCAGATTCACTTTTACTTAAATAGTGGAAACCTAGTATTAGACTAACATGTTTACATATTTTACTGATAGGTCTACATATGTCTTCTTCAAAAAGTTATTTTCAATAAAGCCTTTTTATTTTAAATCTTTTTCAAAACACGGCAATATAATTTTTAGCTGAGGCAAAAACTATAACTCACGCGATTGTGCTCGCGACTGTCGGTGTGATCCCCGTGTGAAACAACGCCAGGAGAGCACCTCAGACGGCAGTCCTGTCCCAGCTGGCGGGGAGGCTGCTGCAGTTTAAATCTGTTAGACACAATTTCATGAAAGTCCCGGTTAACTCACTAAAATATCTTTGAACTTGTCAGGTTTATTTGGGTAAATATACATATATTTATTGTCAGCTTAAGCCTCTGGTCCTTGACATTATTAGACGAGTGCACATACCTTCATATTCCTGAGGGACAAATAATTTTTTTTCCCTCAGACAGGAGAGTAGAGTCTGCCTTCCCTGCGGCAGTTCTCCCCCCCCCAGGTTAGCAGTGGATGAGTGTTTCCAGACGGCACTAGTCCGGGAGAACCTCTTCTTAAGCGGTGGCTTTGCCCTACTGAGATATTTAGCTCATTTCTTTGGTTTCTGCCATGTACGTTACTCATTACTCATGTGCAAACTCATTTAACCTTCCCCAAAGCCTCAGGAATTGTTGTTGTTGTTGTGCAGATAAGAAACTCCAGCACCAAGGCACAGAGCTTCTAAGTACCATGTCCAAACCACGTAGCTGTGCAGGTGGAGGTTCCAGGAACTGAGTCCTGGCAATCCAGAGCTCAGGCTCTTAACCACTCTGCTTCCCTTTCCAGCTGGCGGCTGGTGTCTAGTCACCCAGGTGGATGGAGGCTGGTCCCGGACCCCGAGGTTAAAGCACGGGCACGGACCTCAGATATACTGAGGGTTTGGTTTAGATCAACTCAACAAAGTGGCATCGTAATAAAGTAACGCCAGTTAGTGAATTTTTTTGGTTTCCCAGTACATATGAAAGTTAAGTAAATAGTACAGTACAATAGTTTAAAATTTTTAAAAAATAACACATCTACCTTAATTAAAAAAATACTGCTAAAATACGCTAACCATCGTCTGTAGCTTTGAGTGAGTTGTAGTCTTCTTGCTGGTGGAGGGTCTTGCCTTGATGATGGTGGCTGCTGACTGATCAGGGTGGGGGTTGCTGAAGGTTGGGGTGGCTGTGGCAATTTCTTAAAATTCGTTAATAACGAAGTTTGCTGCATCCACGGACACACTTCGTGGGGGAGCTCTCTGGAGCACGAGGTGCTGTCCAGGAGCACTGTACCACACGAAGCTCAAAATTCGAGTCAGTCCTCTCGAACCCTGCGGCGGCTTTATCAACAAACTTTGTGGGCTTTTCTAATCCTTTGTTGTCGTTTCAACAGTCTTCACAGCATCTTCCCCAAGAACAGATTCTATCTCAATTCACCATCTCTGCTCCCCCACAAAAAGCACCTGCTCATCTCTTCAAGTTTTGTCGTGCGATCCCCACAGTCTAGTCCGTCCTCAGTCTCTCCTTCGAATTCTAGTTCTCTTGCTGTTTCTACCACATCTGCAGGAATCTGCTCCACTGAAATCTTGAAGCCCTCAAAGTCGGCCTTGAGGGTTGGAATCAGCTTCTCCCAAACTCCTGTGAATGTTGATATTTTGACCTTCTCTCATGAATCATGTATGTTTTTAGTGGCATCTGAAATGGTGAATTCTTTCCAGAAGGTTTTCACTTTATTTTCCCCAGATCCGTCAGAGGAATCACTATGTATGGGAGTTTTAACCTTATAAAATGTATTTCTTAAATAATAAGACTTGAAAGTTGAAACCACTCCTTCATCCGTGGACTGCAGAATGGATGTCTTAGCAGGCATGAGGTCGATATTAATCAACGTTAATCTCATCGTACATTAATCTCATTGTACATCAGACCTCCTGGGTGACTGGGTGCATCTTCAATGATCAGTAATCTTTTGAAAGGAGTAATTTTTTTTCTAAGCAGTGGTTCCTGACAGTGGGCTTAAAATATTCAGTAAACCATGTTGTAAACAGATGTCCGTTGTGGTTCTATTTTGTAGATCACAGGCAGAGTAGATTCAGCATAACTCTGGGCTCTAGGATTTTCAAAGGGTCGATGAGCACTGGCTTCAACCTCAAGTCGCCGGCTGCGTTCGACCCCGACAGCAGAGTCCGCCTGTGCTTTGACGCTTTGGAGCCAGGCACTGACTTCTCCTCCCTAGCCACGTAAGGCCTAGAGGACATCTTCCTACTGGAGGCTGTTCCGTCCACACTGGAAGTGTGTTGCCGGCTATAGCCACCTTACTCACCTTCAGGATTATCTTGGCTGCATCTGGGAACTTTGCTGC
Organism: Mellivora capensis; assembly: GCA_004024625.1. Taxonomy (NCBI): domain Eukaryota; kingdom Metazoa; phylum Chordata; class Mammalia; order Carnivora; family Mustelidae; genus Mellivora; species Mellivora capensis. Next base: position 56,444 of record PISX010007434.1, read on the forward strand.
GGCTTCTGCATCAGCGCTTGTGGACGCACTTACGTCACTGAGACGGCTTCTTTCCTTAAACCTCATGAGCCAACCTGAGCTTCAACTTCCTACCCCGCCTCCTCACCTCTCTCAGCCTTCCCCGAACTGAAGAGAGTCGGGGTCTTGCTCTCGATTAGGCCTTTGGCTTTAGGGAATGTTGGGGCTGGTTTGGTCTATCCAGACCGCTGAAGCTTTCTCTAGATCATCAACAAGACTCTTCAGCTCTCTCATTATTTGTGTGTACCCTGGTGTAGCACTTTTAATTTCCTTTTAATTTGCATTCACAACTTGGCTAACTGTGCAAGAAAGCTAGCTTTTGACCTATCTCAGCTTTCAACATATCTTCCTCACTAAGCTTAATCATTTCCCACTTTTGACTTTAAGTGGGAGATTTGTGACTCTTCCTTTCAACTTCAACACATAGGGGCTATTGTAGGGTTATTTCAATGTGGTTGTATCTTAGGGAATAGGGAAGCCTATCAAGAGGGTCAGAGATGGGTGGGCAGTCAGAATGCATGCGACATTTATTAAGTTTGCCATCTTCTACGGGCATGGTCAGTGGTGCCCAAAACAATTACTACAGTAATACGAAAGAACACCGATCCAAGATCACTGGAAGAATATAAAAATAATGAGAAAGTTTGAAATATTGAGAGAATTACCAAAATGTGACACAAAGACATGAAGTTAACAAATGCTGTTAGACAAATGGTACCGAGAAGCTTGTTAAATTCAGGGTTACCAAAACTTTCAATTTGTAAAAAATGCAATAGCTGAGAGGCACGAGAAAATGAGGTATGCCTGCGTGTGGTAGGTGGGATCTGCAACGGATAATTTCCCATCTCTCCTTCTGCATTTTCTTGCACTGACTTCCCCCGTCTATACCTGCTTCACCCTCTCCCTCGTCCAAACCAAATGCCCGGTGGTGGCTCTCTGGCCTCTGGTATAGTTAAGAGGAGCTTGGAAAACAAAAATTTTGAGGAATTCTTTCTCAGAGAACCTCAGTGTTGCTCTTAAAGCCTTCAGCTGACTGGATGTGACCCAGACACGTTATCCAGATAATCTTCTTTCCTCAAAGTCAGCGGATGTCAGGTGCCGATCACATCTGCGAAATACCTGGACGGCAACGCCCAGACGAGTGTTCGATCAAGCCGGCACGTAGCCTGGCCGGGTTACCGCACACAAGAAACCGTTACAACTAGTTAGGGGCATTTGTCCATACTTGCTCTTTTTTCCCCAAATTATTTAAGTTTTTAGATTTTGGAAATTCTTTAAACATTTCTGCTGGAACGACAATGGGAACTGCAGTGAGTTCATTAGTTAAACTGAAAATGATGAACATCTTAATAATGTGGAGTTACCTGACTGTGGGCATCCGTTGTCCCGTTCCTCAGTGGCTTCGTTCGCTTGTTTGTTTGTTTTGGAGAGGGGTGGAGTCTGATTTGGTCCTAAGTAGAGGGAGAAGAAATGTTTAAATACTTATATTATTAATGAGGGAGGCTGAAAAGGTATAAGGTTTCTACACTCCAAAAAAAAGGTAGCTTGCTTTTCTGCTTCATGATTCACATAAGACCTTCCAGAATTGCTCTCTCTATGAAACTAAAGTCTGTTCTCGTTGCCTATCTTTTTTTGGGAACTTTCTGTTCACACCAGAGTTTAGTCCTGTCAGAGAACAGCTGTATCTCAAGTCACATGACTAATTCCTACTGAGGGGTGTGGGTAAAACAGGATGGCCCTCCGCTCAGCCAGCTGGCCCCAGCCTAGCTGCCAGGGGTGAGCGGGACAGGCCTGCTGGGACAGCATCAGCGCCTCCGCGCTCGCTGCCCACTGCGGCCCGACCTCCTCCTCCATGCCCCCGACCGCCACCCGACCTCTCATGTGGTCGAAAGGGCAGGACTGAATGCTCCAAGTGGGATGTTTTCTGAAATGACATAACTTGATAAACCAGATACTTTCTGTACATATGATTATATCTGGGAAACCTTGGATTATAGAATAAACATTAAAAAACAAAAAACCCAACCCTGAAATAAAGAACAGTCGAATGGACACTACCTAGTTCACGACTGTATGTGCTTTGGTTAAAACATTCTGAAATATCTTACTTTCAACTGCTTCTATTATAACTTTGACTTTTCATACTTTTAATAGAACTATTTCCCTGCATCTAAATCAATGGCAAACATCATGGCTGGGTATCAGAAATGTTCATTTTTAAGACAGAAATAATGTGGTGAAAGAAAGATATTCTAAGAATATAGCTTTGAAGAATGCTTGATTTCGTTACTTTGAACAGAAAGGCCTTCAGATGAGACGTGAGCAAGTATTAAGGTCTAGAACAAACTGACCTGGGTGAAGCCCATAAAATGACTTTCCTAAATATTGTTTAATATTTTAATTAATCGAATTCCTCACATGAGTTAACTTCCTTAATTATAGACTTTCCAAAAGGATTTCCTGTGCTGTGTTCCATGTTATCAGTTCAAAATTATTAGAAAACACTGAATCTTTTTCATCATAAAATTAATATATGTCCATATTTAATGAACCAGAGTCCAGCCCACTTCCTTCAAAATAAATACACCAAAATTAACCAAGAGTTTATGTTTCAGTCATTGTATAACTCAAACATGCTTTAAAAATTCACTAATTGTGTGATTTTTCAGGTTAACCCTGTGAAAGCTGAGTATTCACCAAATTCTCAACATCGTAACGACTACATAGTTAAGGTTGCGAGCTCACAACTGCATCAGTTCTGGTTCTGTCTAGTTCTACCTAGTTCTCTCTGTACCACAAAGGACCACATGTTCAAAACTATTCATGTTACATATGGTTTCTGAAGCTGGAGTCCTGAACGAGTTACATAAGTCTAGTTAATGGGTTCCTAACAGAAATACGAGATTCTAGATCCATATGTCCCCAGAGGGTTTCACTAAGTGTAACTAGGATGTAGATCTTTAAATAGCATCTGCGGGGCGCCTGGGCGGCTCAGTGGGTGAAGTCTCTTCCTTCGGCTCAGGTCATGATCCCAGGGTCCTGGGATCGAGCCCTGCATCGGGCTCTCTGCTCAGCGGGGAACCTGCTTCCCCCTCTCTCTCTGCCGGCCTCTCTAACTACTTGTGATCTCTGTCTGTCAGGTAAATAAATAAAATCTTTAAAAAAAATAATAAATTAAAAATAAAAAAAAATAAGTAATAGCATCTGCTTAAAAAAAAAGTTAGATTTCTATATTTAGACAACATTCCACTCCTAAATTACTCAGAGTCATATAGACTTAAAGGATTGTTCTACATTCTGGCTTATGTTTTTACTTCCAGATATAACTGCATAATATTATAAACTGGGAGGGACACAGAGTGTAAATACAACGTATGAGCTTTTCTAGCTTTTTTTTTTTATCAATTCTAACTTGGATAACTCTTTAGAATTAAATTAAATTTATAGTAAACAACAAAAATCATTGTGCACAATATTTATTGATATAAGGTTATAATAGAAATTAGTGAAAGAATACTTATTGGCATGAATTAACTGAGTAATTTTTCAAGCTTACCATGTCTCCCTTACTCTCCATCACATACCTACCCTTACTGTCCCTGAATATGAAAAAAATGCTAATCTTTTTTATTTCTGGGCCTATAGTTTCTGGATTCTGGACTTCAGTATTTCTTTTTCCTTCACTTACAGACAAATTTACTTCTTGTTAGTACTTCTGATACCAATTGGCATAAAATTAAAGAAAGGAAAGGATATTATCTGAACTAAGGTTAAAAACTATCAGTGGGCTGCTCTTTCGGAAACCCACGTGTCAGCTCCCCCCCTCCCTGGAGTCTTTGCTCAGATACAACGTTTTCTTTGGGAGCTAACCTAGACACTAATACTTAAAGTCAGCTATGCCTGCACCACCATAACCCTTTAGCCCATCGTCATCTATTTTAATTTGTCCTGGCTTCTTCCTATAACATCAATCACATTGCAACAAACCGTCGACTATCGTTTACATATATTCTATATTGTTATTTTCTGTCCATATCTTTAACACATAAACTCTACAAGTACTTCCACCTGCTTTTTTTTTCACTAATGTATCTTAAGCATCTTGATAAGTGACTGCACCTAGTAGGTCCTTAAATATTGCTTAGTAAATGGTTAAATGAATGAATATGTTTCCTTGTATCAGTATCCACAGAAAACTAGATATAGTTGACTCTATGTAGTTCTGTGTGCAGCGTACGACACGATACAAAATATAGATTGTGGAGGTGTTAGAAACATGACCCACTGCCAAAGAGAAAATATTCAGAAACTAATTATCATTTATTATTCTTAGGTCAACCTCATATTTATCCCTCCACCGCTTCTGTGAAGGGAAATAAGTTAGTAAAGATGCTTTCTGTAACACAGTGTTCAGGTTTCACTGAATTCCAAGGAGTGACCTTCAAACTAGGGTAAATGAGAAGGTTGCTCGGTATTTTAACAAAAAATGTTGAAGCATTTCCCCAAATGGCCAAACAATGGCTGAACTTGGCAGAATTTCTTGTTGAAACTGGCAGACCTGCCAACTGTTGCCTCCCAACAAAAGTCCTACTCCATTACTTATGGCCTTCCTGGACAATAACAGTAAAAAGTCTATAGAAGGAGAAAAAAACTAAGCAGTGAAATGAAAATAAATAAATAAATAAATAAATCAGTCTTTAAGAAAATATATGTAGAATACAAGTTTGTTTAATTCACAGAAAGCTATACACCTGGGCACCTGGGTGGCTCAGTGGGTTAAAGCCTCTGCCTTGGGCTCAGGTCATGATCCCAGGGTCCTGGGATCGAGCCCCACATCGGGCTCTCTGCTCCTCGGAGAGCCTGCTTCCTACTCTCTCTCCCTGCCTGCCTCTCTTGCCTACTTGTAATCTCTGTCTGTCAAATAAATAAATAAAATCTTAAAAAAAAAAACTATACACCTGTTTGATAAGTCATGAGTTATGTGTTTGAAAATCTATACTCTATAAAGCTTCTAAGTATTGATTTATAAGTATTTAAGATAATTCAAAAAGAAAATCAACTGTAAATGCCCTTTCATCCTTGTATAGTTTTGGAAATTTTCCAAATGTAAAATCAGAGGACTTTTTTATAAACTGAAACATATATTTGTCATTAAATAAAGTCATGATTTATTTGAAATCTTCATGATGGATTTTCACAAAATATATCTACTGAACTGACTCATCTCACAACTTATGACAATACTTGTCTTTTTAAATTTAGATTTTTCTATATGTTGAAATTCATATAGCTAACTTTATTTTCTTTAATACAGAGCACTAGGGGTGCCTGGGTGGCTCAGTTGTTAAGTGGCTGCCTTTAGCTCGGGTCATAGTCCCAGGGTCCTGGGATGGAGCCCCACATCAGACTCCTGCTCAACAAGGGGTCTGCTTCTTCCTCTTCCACTCTCCCTGCTTGTGTTTCCTCTCTCTCTCTCTCTGTCAAATAAATTAATAAAATCTTAAAAAAATAAATCAAAGTGCTAATCATTCATTAACCTAGAAATATCATAATTGGGTTATTTTCTTCTGAGCCCAGATATGCATGTCATTTATGGAAACAATAATTATCCTTTGAGAAAAAGCCTGCTTCTCAAATTATGCTCATAGCATTAAGAGAAAATATGTATATACAATACATTGAAGTTATTTTGCTGTTTATTTCAACATATGATCTAATAAGACACTGGCTGAATTTTAAACCACAAGCAACAAAACAAGTCTGGATTAAACAACTCTCTGTCCTAAATGAAGGATTGCTCAAAACATAAAAGCAAATTGTCAAATAGCTTCTTACCACCATCCTCTCCTATTCTTTAACTCTTCTTGAACTTCCTGACTTTACTGGATATGGTCATTATCAAATAATGTAGTTCAAATAAATTTCTGATTGCAAAACATAATGATAACAATGCCCTAACAAAAACTGTATTTTGTTTTAAGGATTAGTCTACATTCAATTTTTGGTTTGTTTATATATAGTAACCCAATATTCTACCAAACATTTTCTTTGTCCTAAGTAGCTTAAAATAGACAGAACTAATAATAATAAAATAAAGCTGAGACCAAGAGCCAACTGATCATTTTTAATCTAGATGAGCTTGGTAAATTGGTGGAAAAAGCACTCAAAAATGAGCTTTAAACCAGTCAAGACCCTATTAGAAGTTTCAATTCAAGTACTTCATGTTAAATTATTGTACAGGGGAGCCTGGCTGGCTCAGTCAGAAGGGTGCACGACTCTTGGTCTCAGGGTTGTGAGTTCAAGCCCCACATTGGGTATAGAGATTACTTAAAAATAAAATATTTAAAATAAGTTAAAATAAAATAAAGTCTTAGAAATAAGTAACTAATTAAAAAACAAGCTGCAAAAGTTACGCATACCTGACGGTGAGCACACACTGTGCACTTTCTCACGCTAGTGTCGGCCCTTAGGGTGCAGACAGGCGCCCCGGACGTCTCCTTCAGCAAACGGCCCAAACACGTGCGCTCGCTCCTGAGGATTCAGCAGAGACACCAGGCGTTCTTGAGAGGCTTTTCTAACGGTGCTACTTGCAGGATGAAAAAGGCTGTTCCGAGGTCTGAATAATTGCCTGATGTACAAAATTGCTGTCAATTTAAAATGGTTTCTCTAAACATTACAATTGGCTCTGCACGGCACCGTGGAATCAAAGATATATCCTAATATATGTTATATATATATTTTATTTTAGGAATTTTTTTTAGGAATTTTTCAGCTTTTCTGTCTGCTAAATCACCTTGACTGTGTTAGGAATCTCTCCTCCAGGAGATTGATAGTAACACAGAGACAGAGCGGGCTAACCTGCAGCATAAAATAGGACACCAAGTCAACTTTGTGGCTCATGATGCTGCCCACACAAATGTTATTAACAGTTCTCTAATTAGCCCTGTTCCCACTAATTCCTCTTTCTAGCTGTCCTCACCTTGGACGTCTCTGATGGAACAAGTGTGCTGTCTGTGTTGACGCGCATCACGTCCTGGAGTAAATGCGAGCTCCGCTGGTCGTTGCAGGCCTGGTGGCAGTATCTTTGGAAAACGGCAAGATGAAGGGTTTGAAGATTCGCCCAGAAGTTGATAAAACAAGACATGAAAGGAACAAGTTAGGGAGGGAAGGGCCAATCGAGAGAACAGAGAAAATAGAAGATTCAGAAAATTTTCATCTAGAGAACAGATATACAAGTGACTGTAAGAGCGTAATGAGCTTAGTAGTTACTGCTCACTGAGTAAACAGACTGACATAAAATCAGAGTCAGAAATGGGTTTTGAAAGTAAAAGAAATTAGATCAAGAAAAGGGAGTGAACAAAGTAGAGGGAAAAGAGAGAGAAGATAAAAGGGGAGGCAATAAAAGAAGATCAACAGATTCACCAAGATAGATTTTATTTGCCAGAAACGTTAGAGAGTAAAACCCCAGCACTGAACTGCATAGATTAGGATGTGGAGACACTCAGCACACTGTGCCATGGACAAGAGTTAGTAGGCAAAGGCCTCCCAGCTGCTTGGCCAAACAGTGCAGATAGGAAGACTGCATCTGCCCTTTTGTTTGGGAAACTGGGTTGAGGATTAAGCCTAGAAGCTATTCCTTCTGAGGTGGGGAGTGTTTATGACGAAGCTGTGAGAGGCAAACACCACCTCCTGGATGATAATCATGTTCTAATGCTTGGGCCCTATCGGTCAAGGGGTTCGTGGGGTCTGACCCCTGGCAAGTCTAGTCTGTCTGGGACACTTTCCCAAAAGGCAGCCAGACATTAATATTAGCCCAGATACTAATATTAGACATTAGTACGATACTTTACTAATTAATTTTAATTAATTACTTATTTTTAAGACTTTGTTTTAATCATGGCACATCTGTAGCAGCAGAACTGTTTGGTAAAATACAAATCCCTTGGGTCATTCTAAATCTACCACATCAGGCTGAGTTCCCTCAGCATACAGAGGAGGAATGCTTAAATGATCTCTGTGTGCCCTGAAAATAGTTTTCTCTCTATTGAGCTCTGGATATGGTGAGAATTAAGACATAAAAACACAGGTCTAAATTTACAATGACAAAATGAAAGCATGAACAAGACACATGTTTAAACCAAGTGATTCTCTTTCTAAATAATAAAATAACCAGCATTAATTCACATGAACTACATATAAATAGCAAGACAAAATTCTTCTAATTTTGACTTTGAAAATTAATAGTTTTGTGATTTGCGGGTGCATTTCCCCATCTGAATAATCATAACTTAAAAGTCTTGAGAACCTGGTAATAATCCAAAATATAACTTTACTGACCTTTCCTCTTTCACTGGACACAGGGGTAAGCGCGTGCACACGCACACGCACACTCACACACGCACACATGCACAGTGATTCACGGGCTGCTCATCGTTGGTGTTCCAAAATTCCCTCCATACAGCTAGGAAAGTAACCTAAAGTCAAATAGAATTCATACATCTAAATCATATTTACAAAATTCTAAGTATTTAACTTGCACATTTCAAAGGGGTCTAATCTTTTTTTTTTTTTTTAAGATTTTATTTATTTATTTGACAGGCAGAGATCACAAGCAGGCAGAGAGGCAGGCAGAGAGAGAGGAGGAATCAGGCTCCCCGCAGAGCAGAGAGCCCGACGCGGGGCTCGATCCCAGGATCCTGGGATCATGACCTGACCCGTAGGCAGAGGCTTTAATCCACTGAGCCACCCAGGCGCCCCAAAGGGGTCTAATTTAACAATATTCCTGACGAGAGTAAGAAAGCTTTCCAGTTGGATCGGTGATGTATGAGGCAGCTGCATTTCTCCCACCGCAGTGCTCTGACCTGTCCCAAATATAGTGCATTTTGATATTTTTATCCATAAATCCACAATAAATACACAATTCCAGATGAAGGAATCATACTCTTCCTACTGTTCTACAAAAATGTTTTCTAATTTTAAAAATCTTGGAGATGCAGAAGATTATGCGCAGCATAAATACGTTGTTTAAATGAACAAATGCCTGTTTATGGGACCCAGCCCGTGTATCATGTTCCCCTTAGCTGAGTCGCACACACGGCCCCAGAAGTACACCATTACCCAGACTTGTACTCACTATCCCTCTGCTTTACTTTATGGCATTATCACACACATGCATGCTTTTAAGCAGAGTGTTACTTAGTTTTGCTGCTTTCATCTTTATGAAGGTCACTATGAAGGTCATTCCGAATGCAGCCTTCAGAGATGGTCTCTTCCATTTAGCATCTTTGGAGATGCAGCCCTATGAACGCAGGCGGCTGTTTCTTGCTTTTCACTGTGGCAGTGCTCCATGGTCGGAACATACCGTAGAACATGGCAGGGGTGGTGCGGCTCGACAGAAATGTATTTCTCTCTCCTCCTGACAGATGTTTGCATCGCTTCCTCCACTTTACTATTACAAGCCACGACGCAGCGAATGTATTTTGCACAAATCTCCTGGTACACGTATGCCTGAGTCTCTTCAGGGACTGTACTTCCGAGAGGGACCTCAGGAGTTTAGAAACTCAACGTGCTTGTACCAATTTGTACGCTTATCAACTTATCAACTTGTATGACGTTTCCACTGCACTGCATCCTTTCCAACGTTTTCTATTATTGTTAAACTTTAAATTTCTGCCAGACTGGTGGGAGTAATATAGGATCTCACTGTGATTTTAGTTTGCATTGCCCTATTCATGAATCACAGCAAATATGTATATAAAAAGAATTAACATTTTTCTCTGAAAAGGTAGCAGTGACTTGAGGTTCTAGAATTACAGGTGAGCCACTTTTGCTTATAAGTACTTAAGAGAAGGACTAACTATCTCACTTTGGTTAGGTGGTCCAGGAAAAGAAGAAATGTATTTTATTACTTGTAAATAGGTGTTTAATGTATAAAATGTACTTTATTGCTTTTAAAACTTCTAAAAGTACTTTTGAATTTTATAAAGTAATTTAAAAACTGCTTTTAAAACTGGAAAGGTATAAATAGCCTTTCTCGGCATGACAAGAACACAAACTGGCAATGCCTTCAGTCATATCTCTAACTTCCCATTTCCTTTATTCAAACACCCCATCAAATACACATCAAAACCTCTTTTAAAAATAGAGGAAGAAAATGAACAAGTCCATTCAGATGGATGTGCACTTTTTTTTTAATACACTTTATTTTTTGAAGCAGTTCTAAGCTCCCAGCAAAACGGAACGGAAGGACAAACGTTACCCACGCAGGCCTGTCCACCTTCGCGCACGGCTTCCCTCCCCGTCAACAGCTGCCACCAGAGCGGCACTTGCTACAGCTGACAGGGCACGGGACCCCAGATCCAGAGTTCACATGAGGGTTCACTCCTGGTGTGGAACATTCTATGACTTCGGACCAGTATATAACGACATGCGTTGTAAGCTTTTCATAATCTTCCAAAGAGTCAAAACCATTTATGAAGCTTACAAATCTCTTGAAAGAGGTAGTGTCTACTGTGGTCAAAAATATTTCTCATGCATAAAAACATTATAGAAGGCATTGTGTCTTCCACATAATCTCTCATTTCGGAAACCACTTGCTTGTCCTTAAACACGTCAGCTGAATCTAACCAATATATTTTTTCAAATTACTAAATTCACTTAGATTTGCCTCTTTTTAACCCACCTGTTGTGCGTCACCTTGACATGACACTATGAGGGTTTATCTGTTATCCTTATCTGCTGTATTTCTTTTCTCTGTTTTTAGGGTTTAGTTGATTTTGATTTCATTGTCTAATCAGTTTAGGCAATGGCCCTACTTGAACAAAATCAGCTTCTTTCGAGTTTTCTCCAGATATATCTATCTAGAGGCTTTATGTTTTCTCTGCATCTTTCTTCTCGGGTGTCAATTAACCTTTGGTACTACAGATACAGATATTTTTCCGAGGAAAGTGGAAGTCAGACCATGCTGACATATGCATTATTTTGTTAAAACGTATGACACACTGGCGTGCCTGGGTGGCTCAGTTGGTTAAGTGCCCAGTTGTTGACTTTGGCTCAGGTCATGTTCTCAAGGTCGTGGAATTGAGCCCTGGGAAGGGCTCTGCGTTCTGTGGGGGTCTGCTTGCGATTCTTTCCCTCTCCCTCTGCCCCTTCCCCTGCTCTCTCTCTTCCAAATAAATAAATAAATCTTTAAAAAAAGTACAGTGCGTTTACTAATCGAAGTTACCTCATCAGTAAAATTTCTGATAGCCAGAAGAAAGTACTGACATATTTGGTTTTTATTTATCCCAAGTCACCAAACGGGTGGAAAGACTCTTCCGCAGCATTTTCAGTTGGAATGAAAACAAAATCTCTAGAGCCCTGCAGAAGAAAACCAGTAACACTTCACGGTCGTTTCTATTTCATGTGCTATTTTCTAGCAAGTTGGGAAAATACTCAAAATAAACTTCCACTTTGAACCTTCTGAATTCCATATATATGCCAATAAAGCCCGAGACAGACAAGAGTTTTTATTCTTTCCAAAATAGCTTGTAGAAAATTCAGATTCTAAAAGTGTGCAGTGTTTGTTGGCTTAAAAATACACATCTCCTTAACAAGACTGGATCATGATCCTGATTGTAACATATACCACACAATTTATGATAATACATAATAAATTACTAAAAATACATGAAGGTGTACTACTTTACAAAGTAATCCAAAAACGTTTTTTGAGTCACAAAAATTGGATTGCAAAGATCGCTCTTAACTTTTGAGTTTTCATGTAAATATCTTATTGACTTCATAGAAATCCTTGGTGACAATTCCAAGGTTGTTGCTAGAAGTAGCAACAAATTGATGATCCACAAAAGTAGGTCCAATAAAAACCTCTCAAATCACAATAGGAACTAATGGAGATAAGTAAAACTTGACATTTTTGAAGTTCAGTAAGTCCAAATACCATGTAAATGCAAAGCAGGATTAAATCCTATTACAGCCATATCTTGCCTTCAACATTAGTTTGAGTCCAAAAAGAGGCATATAAACCCTATTTATATACATTAGGTCCTCATTCAGTGGTGGGGAAATCTCACTTTTTGGTAATGTCCTATGTTTAAAGAAAGTTAAATGCTAAACTGCCATGATCTAGGCTCTGCCTTCCTCTTTGACAAGGTCTAGGGCACTCTTTGCCCCTCATACACCCCACCCTGATCACACTGACCTTCTTTCTGTACTCTGAACCGGCTGTGTCATCCCATTCTCAGAACCACTGACAGATCCTTCCTTTCTTCCAGGAGCAAACCTTCCCCTGAACATTTCAGGGCCACCTCTTCCTACTGCTAAGATCTTGAACAACAGGGACCATCCTTCATGCTTGTGTCCCTTATCATTCTTCATCCTTCATCATTAAAAATAATGTGCCAAGAACAAAGTTCGTGATTACCTCCAAGTTAGCATGATGGCAACCTAAAAGTGCCTGACACATCTCCTCCCAACTTCCCATTAAAATTCAACATTTAAAATACAGGGTTTTATGGTTTGAACAAAAGATCCCACACTAGTATATAACTTTAAGTTCTGTAAAATCACTATTCACTAATAATTTTATTCACTAATAATATTACCAAATTCATTATTCGCTAATAATATTACAAATTCACAGGAATGTTCTCTTGTCCTCCAGGGCTCTACGATGATACAGCAACCATTTGTGCTGGCACCTGTCCAAACTTTGGATGGCCTTACTTTCAGGTATTGTCTACATTACAAAAGAACACTCAGGACCTAAAGAGAGGAACATGTTGGATTTCCAGTGAAGCAGACAATAATATGAACATGTTAACAATAGTAAGGAAGATTTCACAGATTGAGTTATATCTTAATGCCAAATAACTCATAATAAAGGAAAACTTTGAAAGATAGTCCAACAAAATATTGGTAGATATGGACTTATGGACATCCAGCAACCTTATGAAGTCATTTCCTGGGCCTTAGGTTATGAATTTAGCTCCTAAATTCTTATTACCTTGGCCAGAGAACTAGGAGTGTTAAATTAATTTAAATGGGTCTTATAGGATTTAGCAATGTTAGTAGTTTGGTAATATTTGCCACAAACACCACACACACACACACAAACATACATGTATGTTCATATATGCACATATATAATGTCTGTAGCTACCCTTATTATAACTATATATATATTTCTTTTTTTTATATATTTCTATATAGACATACAGAGAAAACAAATTATGTTTAATGTTATTAAATAATAGAACTAGGTTGCTCATTTGAGCTAAATAACATTCCTCTGTAGAGTTCTTTCTTTTCTGAATCACATAGCTGCCATTCTATTCCTATAAATGATTGTAAAACTTTCCCATAATTGGAACGTAAGAGGATATCACTTGTCAATAAGAGAACAGGAAAATGGGGGGCAAGCTGTTTTAAAGATTTAAGTTGTTCTAGAGACTATTTTTAGAACTCCCTGGCCGAACAGTTTCCATTTCAATCCTGGGCATTAATTACGAGCTTCGGGGCACGGGTGCTTCCGAAGAGATTACTGCTGTAGACAGATACGTCTTTTATTTTACATTTAGCATTATACTTCCATGTCAGTAACATACCAGTTATGCAATTATTATTACACCTCACAGCCCCCTCCCTGATAAAATTGAAGTAGTTTTCCTGTCCTAACTTATTTTTAGACTGCAAAGTATTTAAGCAATTCATTCATGTACCATTCTGATAAACTATAATAGTGTTAATGAAAAAATCCTCCTAAATAATTTCATCTTAAATTCAAAGCTAAGTGATATAATTCATTCTTCTGATTTTTAAATTCCCAAGTCATCCTGCTGGGCCCAACAATAGACCCTCCATCACTATTCTTTTCCCACAGCATATCTTTGGGAACTCATCATTGTTGTTCTCCTCCTTCATGTGTCAGCTTCCTTTGCACATTATGTTTCACATGACTCACTGTCCTTTACAGAAGTTTGAATGCTCGAAATGCCTACTTATATCTGACAGCTGAATTTCTCTTCCTGAGCTTTTTCATGTGAAATGGAGCCAGATCAGTTTTTATAAGCCCCTATTTTGCTTAATGAAGACTTGTAGGAAAGAGCATAAAATGGAAGAAAATTCACTTACTAGGCAAAAACTGATTTTGACCTCCACAGTTTCTCTGTCAAGATAAACAGTACCAGTCATCTTCATGCGGAATTTAAGAGGATTATACAATATTTTTTCTAAGTGTCTTTCTAACTTAATAAATTTTAACATCTTTTGGAATACTGTGAAGGACATGAATTGGAAGTGGCTTGAAAATGAAAGGTACAAATTTAAATTCTTTTCTCTTCATTAGATTGATCTCTGACTTAAGGAGTTTTGTAAGATTTTGTGGGGGAGAAGTTTATTGCCTCTTTTGCAGTATTTAAAATTTTATTTTTAACAAGTACATTTTAAAGTGAATGTGTGTTTAAATTCCAGCAGGAAAGATGTTGAAAAATTGTCTCTGGGGAGATAAAAAAATACAAATGGGATCCAGGATTGAAGTTTGCTATCATATTAGTTTGACTCATCTATGGTTTAATTTCAACCTAATGAAAGAAGCACAGAAACGAAACTTAGGAAACTCATACTCTTAGCTCATCTACCACAGCTGTGGCTTAGGAGGCAAAAAGTCTCCTAAAACTCCTACTTTCCAAATCTGTAAAATGAGCAAGTTTCTCTATAAGACTTCTCAGGTCCATTCAGCTCTGAGATTCTCGAACCTCTGAATGTAACTATGCTGAATTACAGACAGGAACGAGATTAAATACTATCTGAAGTTTTCTGTAACAAATAGAATGCTTTGTAGTAGCTCAATTCTAACTTTGAACATTTTCGCACTTCTTTCATCAATTAGACTCTGAAATAGAACTGATGGTTAAGAGGTAGGAAAGAGAAAAAAATAAGGAAAATATCTCTGGCTAGACTGAATATTGGCAACAGAAGGGTCTAGTTTGTAGTTGTCACTACGTTTAATAATCTGACTAAAAATTCTTTTGTGTCCCAACATTGCAACAATATTAATTTTTAATTTCTAATAACTTGATAGTCCACTTTCACATTTAAATCTTAATCCAACTGAAATTGAATCTCAGATATAGATTTTTCCTCCAAATTGATGGGCAGGTTTATCAACACTTTTCATTAAATAGTTAATCTTTTCCATTACTGATTTTAAATTTAACTAAGTTATCATACTTACTAAATTCTGCTAACAAAATTATTTTGGAGGGGCGCCTGGGTGTCTCAGTTCATTAGGCATCTGCCTTCGGCTCAGGTCATGATCCCAGGGTCTTGGGATCCAGCTCCGTATCTGGCTCCCTGCTCAGTGGGGAGCCTGCTTCTCCCTCTGCCTCTGCTGCTCCCCCTTCTCTGCAGTCTCTTGTTCTCTCCCTCTTTCAAATAAATAAATAAAATCTTCAAAAAAAATTATTTGGATTCTAAGGTCCATTTATCTTTTATTTGTTCAGTTAACCTTTAGAATCATTCATTATCTTGACTGCATTACACTTATACATTACTGGGGAGATAATTAAGCATCTTCATATATTTTAGTTTTTCATCTACTAATACAGTGTCTATTCATGAAAAATTATTTTATGCTTATAAAATAATTATATATTTTTTCAAAATGGCTCTACCTGCAGAAATCTACCTGCAGTGATAGTAATGCAATCAAGTATGATTTTTAAAAACTTTCACTGACAGTCATTTGGACAGGAAATTTTTTTAATAAAATTTCACCAAGGTGCATATTTTGTTGCATAGAAGATTTTGAGCAGGGAAGAATTGATTGAAAATTCTCCTATGAAAAGATTAGAAGAGGCTTGCCCGCCAGCCCTGCAGGCACTTTGAAGGAAGGGAAGAGAACAAACACTGCCGTTCTTAAAATGTCCTACTACTCAGTGACCTACCTTCTACCTTTCTTTATCTTTCTGGCTTACCTACAGTAAGATGGATTGGATCTGGGATGATGTGACTAGATACCACATATATCATAGGGAAGTGAGCTGTTGGTGTTCCTGGTAAGCAAGTAAATATAAGGCTTTATAAACAATGGATTGGAACATACCAAAAAGGCTTCTCTTTTGTTATTAAGGATAGCAAATTATAAGGAGGTTAAGAAAGTTCCTTTGTACCTGGGCTTATAATTCTATTTTGAATAACTTATATTTGTAATTTATGATCATTAACAAATAGCTTACTTTTATTTTTTGATAATGAAGTTTCATTTTTGATAATGAAGAACATTGTACATTTGTAAAAATGTAAGAGGTTTCCATTACATGTGGGGAAACTCCCTAACATTTACCAAAATGCATTGACTCATAAAATTAGCAATACCTACATTGAAGGAATTTTTGTATTTGAAAACCTTGTTCAGTGGGATGGACCCGTGCTTATGGTTAAGAGTCGGACCCTTCAGGCCGAATGTCAGCCAGAGTCTATGAGGCTCCAGACGGGCTCTGATAGAGGATGCAATGCGGACTTCCTCTGTGCAGGAAAACCCCACATGAAAAGAAAGCACCTCCCCACCCCCATAGAAAACATTGTTTGTTTTCTTAAATATTTTATTATTGCTTCATCTGTGTTCCATCCCATCTCCCAGGCCTTCCTTAAGCTTCTTTTCAAAGCAAATTCTTTATCTTTTTATGGAATACATCGATTTTGCCAAACCTTTCCTCTCTCCAAAATATGCAGAGCTCAGCCGGAGTGTGACAAGGGAAACCATCACTTTGATTTTGCCTCTTCATTTACACCCATCAGGACTGTGATGAGCTCCCGGCCTGCTCTTCCTAAACTGCCCAAACTAACCTGTCTCTGAGATTATTTCATTTTCCGTTTATGTTATTCCATCGGTCACATTACGCTTAAGAGTGGGGGGGGGGCGCGCCTGGGGGGCTCAGTGGGTTCAGCATCTGCCTTCAACTCCTGATCGGGCTCCTGGGATTAGCCCTGCATCGGGCTCCCCGGTGAGCAGCGAGCCTGCTTCTCCCTCTGCCTCTGCCTCTCCCCCACTCATGCTCTCACTCTCTCTCTCTCAAATAAATAAATAAAATATTTAAAAATAAAAAAAAAATAACTGCCAGTTGGGCAAGCCTTCCACTTTGTGGCTTGCTCCATTCATGTATCACGTCCTGCTAATATAGTTAATGATGTATTATTTATATGTCTATGAGATATTTAAAATCCAAAAAAACATTTACATGTACTGCTTCCCGTAAAAGTGAGGAAATTTCTACCTAAAGGAGTGGAAAAATGCCTAGGACTTAGGAATTAAAAAGGATGTGGACAATGAGGAAAGCACGGTCATTTATTGTAATTTACAGGAAATTCCTGCTGTGGCTCAAAGTTCCTTGCTCTCTCAGACTGAGGCCGATACAAGACAAAGGAAAACCCACACAAACCCTTGTAGCTTTTAAACGCTGAGTCTAAAGTTTGCTGCCATGAGAAACAGACTCTGGATTTGAAGGGAACTAAAGCTGTGATTCAGTAACCCTGGCAAATAACCTGGTGACAATTAGTTAATTCAAGCCAGCCTTTAGACACTTATTTGTTTTAGGCTATTTTATATGACCCCAAAACCACCAGATGAAAATTCAGCACTTCTGTCAAATGTTTTGTCTACATGCCACCAAAAAGTAAGAGAAATTTAAGTAACCAATACCTATCAACTCCCATTGTAAAGAATTACCTCGTTGGGCATATTCATTTTTTTTTAAAGATTTTATTTATTTATTTGACAAAGAAGAGAGATCACAAGTAGGCAGAGAGGCAGGCAGAGAGAGAAGGGGAAGCAGGCTCCCTGCCGAGCAGAGAGCCTGATGCGGGGCTCGATCCCAGGACCCTGAGATCATGACCTGAGCTGAAGGCAGAGGCTTTAACCCACTGAGCCACCCAGGCGCCCCAGGGCATATTCATATTATAAAAATAAAAGTTGGCTACTGTTAACGAAGCTTTAAGCAGAATAGCCCCTATCTATAAGGAAAAAATTATGCTATGCTGAATTTATTATTTTTTATTATCTCCAAAATAGAGTAAACTTGTTTTTCACATTTACTGCATAATTAGTAATAAACTCCAACTTTAAATCATTTGGGATTCCACTTTATAGATGTGCTAATCTTAGTTACTTATTTCCAGAAAAAGTTTATTATTCCCTATTTACTCTCAATTTTTTCTGAAGTCTTTGGACATTCGATGAAGGATCCAGGCGGTGGTATGACATATAGGCTGCCACTTTACCGGAAACACTAACACACATACACATATACAATCACGAAATACTTTTCCCATCACAAGTGTAAATTTTCTGAATCACATTTTTTCCCATCACAAGTGTAAATTTTCTGAATCAAACTGGACCTTAGAATTTATGGTTATATCCAGATCATTAAAATATTCGTCCACAGTATCCTATTAAGATAAGTTCCATGTTTTCTTAACAAGGGAAGAATAATATTCAATACTTCTATAACATCTCAGATTCTGTATTACATTTGCTAGAATATTTGGTGGAAATTTATATACAAACATGCATACATATGTGTAACTTCGGAGAACATTAGCTGAACTTCAAATGCATTCTGAGAAAAAAAATTCATGCAATAAAAATGAAGAGAAAAAAGTGTGTTCACACAGATATATTAAGTTAAAAAGCTAAGACTATTTTTTTTGTTTACATTTTATAATGTAAAATGGTTTGAAAAGTTCTATATATCTTTGTAGCCAGAAAATTCTTCTAGGGTGACTTCTGGGTGACTCAGTCAATTAAGCATCCAACTCTGGATTTTGGCTTCTATCATGATCTCAGGGTCCTGGAATGGAGCCCAGTGTGGGGCCCTCCACTCAGCGGGGAGTCTGCTTAAGGATTCTCTCCCTCTCCCGCTCCTTCTGCCCCTCACTCTGTGGGTCCCTCTGCCCTTCCCCTGCTTGCAGACATGCACACGCTCTCTCTCTGAATAAATACATAAATCTTTAAAAAAATTCTTCTATTACATTCTATTATTATTTTCTATTACTGTCTTTGAAGGTCATATTAATCTTTGCAAAATTTAGTAGTGAACAGGGAATAGTCAAGTTTTCTCTGTTAAGCCCTACCTACCTAAATATTGTAATGTGAATTGTAATTTCTATTCTCTCTATTACAATTCTGTAACTTGGAAGTCTTTGATGCCATTTCTTGGCACAGAGCTTTAAAAAGCCTTATATTCAATATTCTAATATAATAACTTTATAGCTTTGTAGGGCCAGAAATATCCTTACAGATTTTTTTTTTAATTTGAGAAAGAAAGAGAAAATGAGAGACAGAACATGAGGAGGGAGGGTCAGAGTGAGAAGAAGACTCCCTGCTGGGGAAGGAGCCCAACATGGGACTCAATCCTGGGACTCCAGGGTCATGACCCTGAAGGCAGGGTCTTAGCTGAAGGCAGCCACTTAACCAACTGAGCCACCCAGGTGCCCTCCTTACAGATTTTTGATTCAACCCTCTACATTTCTGAAACGAAAAACAGAGAAATAGGCAAATAAAAAAATGGTTAAAAGAAAGAAAATAGTAACCTGGTGTCACAACCAAAATTAATATCTGTTTCTCTTCGATATACCTGAATTGACTATTCTACATAATGCCTACAAATACGTAATTATGCCTTTTAGAACTTATCTATAAGCAACACTCCATTCTTCACATAAACTTAACCTTTCTCCTTGTTCTGGATGTTCTCTTACATGACGAACTTGGAACTTCAAGCATTCTCTGGTTAAGGACCTTGTTATCCTTAGGCTATCGCTGTTGTTAAAGTTGATAAATCTTTTTCACGACATCCCCAGTCACATCCTCTCCAGTCTGAATTTCAAGAAGTCACTCTGTTTTGGGTTCTTGTCCAATTCGGTGTCCACTGAATTTGTCGAATTATTTTCTAACTGGGCTCACATCATGTGCTGATGTATCTTTACCTTCAGGAGAGTTGCCTCAAGATCTCTCATGCAGTTTAGTGCAAACTCTGCTCAGATAAGCACTGTGATTGAATCTCTGTTGAAAAAAAAACTGACCCATCAAAGTTTTGAAATTACTCTCCGTAACCTGACATGAAAATACTACCCAGTTAACAGAGAGCACACACATGTGCATAGAGACTGTGGCCACAGTGTCTCTTCCAGGTCTCTCAAAAGCCATTTTATTGTATTTTTCTCTCTTTATGTAGCAACCGACTTAGCACCAGGACCTGGACACTCAGGAGGCATTAAGTTTTTATACTGAAAAAGGTTTGAGATAAAATTTATTTTATTACAGAAGATAAAGCCAGACTTAGTAGGGGCATCAAGCTAACTTCAAACATTGGGGAAGTAGACAAAAATAAAGACAAAGCATAGACTCTGTTCATTAAACGTAACTCTTTTAAGTCACTGATTTTTAAATCTGTCTGAAACCATATGTAAATATATATTTTCTACTGAAATCTCAGTGATAAAGAACACATGACCATTTGTGGATATAATTGGTTGTTCACATTTTATCTCAAAAATGCTGTTAGAGGGACGCGTGGGTGGCTCAGTTGGTTGAGCGGCTGCCTTCGGCTCAGGTCATGATCCCAACATCCTGGGATCGAGTCCCGTATCGAGCTCCTTGTTCTGCAGGGAGCCTGCTTCTCCCTCTGTCTCTGCCTGCCACTCTGTCTGCCTGTGCTCTCTATCTCTCGCTCTCTCTGACAAATAAATAAATAAAATCTTTAAAACAAAAACAAAAACAAAAACACCTCTCTTAAAAAAAAATGCTGTTAGATAGTTCACAGGATTTTGTATATTTGGGAAGATTTCCCTGAGGCAGCATAGGATAGCAAATAGGGATTTGAGGTAGGGAACATGTTTCTGGTCTTCTCTCTGCCTGACCATTTGCATTAATGTGGTCAGAACATGTCACGCCCCCTGTCCTGAGTGTCCTCATCTATGAAGTAAAGGTCTTGTACCTACTCGATCTTGCTTATATCGTGAAATGATGACATTTAAACAAAATAATAAAGACAACATGCATATAATTGGTTCTCATCAAATAAAAGCTTTTATTACTATTATTACTATCATTATTAACGAAACCATTAGGTTCTTTTAACTTTAATTTCTACGAATGGCATTGATCCAATCTTGTCTGGCAGTGTTCCATTTTAAATCCTTCCAGCAGTCTGTGTTTCACTAGGATTGTACGTAAAAATATGGGTACTTACTGTGTTTCACTAGTATCAAGATAAAATTTTAAAAAGTTAAAAGTGTCTTCTCTGATTAATTCTCCTCAACTGTTAACTGGTCACACTTATATGGCTTATCTGAAAGATTCCTTACCACATCATTTTCCAAAAATCACGTTACATACTCTTTTACTAATTCTGAAAAAAAAAAAAAGATATTTTCTGGAGTCAGAAAGATTTAAAATTGTATGTGATTGCTAAAATGAACAATTTTAAGGCCGAAGTTGCATAGTATTATTTAATATGGTCCATTTTTTTCTTGAAGTATATGCTAATAGTCTTATCATAAGCAAAGAAACCAAGTTGAATGTAAAAGAACAGTAAGGGTCATTTATATCCGTATCCTCTCTCAGGAGGAGCGACCACGCTGGCGGGCACATAGTAAGCAAGTGCCCCACAAACATGGGTCTTTTAGTGATGGTTCTATCGGGGGGGTAGTATGTGCCTCATATAAACTTCAAGGTAGAACTGATAAGTATCTAGATAACCAGTGACTATCGGGGGAAGTGAAATATAACAGGGTCCGGAAGTAGTTCTGGTTAAGAATGTATGTTTAGGAGTCAGGGAGTCTCAGGTTGGAATCTTACCTTGCTGACTTCACTAGTGAGATAACTTTGAGCTTTAATTTCCTTATCTGGAAAAAATAAGACAAAGAATGTAATAATTTGTTACCCTCAGAACTGAATAAGATAGTGTGCTTATTGTGCCTGACGATGCCTGGCACACAGTAAACAATAAATGGAAGCTATTACCGTGTAAATTATCCTATAATCCTGATTGTAACTATTATAAATAACATCAAATTAAAGCTTGGTTTATAGTAATTTATTTTGGATAGTATTTAGATATCTAGGTAGTGTATCTATTTTTTGATATTTTGATAATAGATTATTGAATGCTACCTTGACGAATTCCTTTTATTAATTAGAGGAACCAGGATGAGATGCCTGGTCTTCCCACTACCGCCTGTTGTCCATGTCCTACTACCCCCCCAGCATGTATTTGCTTGACGAACACAGAGGGACTTTGAACGCTGCTGAAGGAGGAAATAGGAGGCCGTTCTGTTTGTTTTGCCGAGGCCTAACTTAAGATGAGGAAGACGTAAAAATTCATGGTGTGGCACGATCCTATACTTCACTGGGCGTTTGAACTGGCTTGGAGATTCCAAGGACCCGAAGGTGGAGGGAACATTTTCATGGGAAAATTAGTAAAATTCTGGTCAGGAATTGTGCTGTTTTAGAGCTCAGGTGACAATATGGCAGAGGGTAAACTTAGAAGTCTTTTTTTTTTTTTAAGAAGCCATTTTCTACCATTCTGTATAGAACATAGGACTCTGGCACTGCTAGATTTGAAGACTTTGAGAGGATTGGGGTGTAGTGTTTGTGATATTGTTATCAGGTTGAAGTAGTAAGACATGGCAAGACTAAGGTCACTTACAGTGATTCTAAGGGCAGGGGGCCTAGACAAAGGCAGCAGAATGCTGGAGGAAGAATGGTGTTGGTTGGTCCTGTGACAGAGACTGGCTTGTGACGCATCTCTTTAGAGATTTCAAGAGACACTTAAGACTTTGCAGGATGCTGGAGGTCATATGTTCCAAGGGGCAGACAAAATCAGAAATGACCTGATATGACTTGATATCCATAGGCTTCTGGAGTTTAACAATTTAAGACTTAAGGCCTCAGTCACATGAAAAAGAGCTTTTTAAGTCTTGGTTCTTTATTAGTCTTCTTGATAATTGAGATATTTCGATTGTATGGAACCAAGAGCGGGTTTCAAAGTGTTTGGATTTATGGAAATAGTAAGTGAACTATGGTAGTAGCTGCTTGATTCAGAGTATCTTGTGGCTTCATGTGAGTCACCTGGCAATAAAGAAAGTGGATGATATTTCCTAATAAAGCTATTTTCAAATAGGCAAAAATGAAGACAGCTACTTCCACATTGGAGGTCTTGCTCCTGCTCTACGTAACCCCTAGGATTAATCTATTCATGGCTTAGATACTTCTAGCTAAGAGCCTACATGTAAATTCCTATAAGTCAGCATTCAAAAGTCAACATTTAGTGTGTTCAGAGGAAACTCTCCAATGGCTTTGAAACCCTTAACTCAATTATTCCTCAAAACCCCCACAAAGCATTCAATATTTGATATGTCTACTTAAAGATAAACTCCTAAACATGTATGATTGATATATTTATGTGTAAATAATTTAAGACTAGATATTAGAAATTTTCTTTCATTCCTTGTCTGAACACTAGCGTTCCCCCACACTCTACTGTCTTATATCCCTTTCACCAACATTTCAAAATTCTTTTTCTTTTCCTGAAGATACCACTTAAACATATATACTCTTGGAAAGTAAATTCATATTCTCTCCTGTTGAGTCTGGACTCCTAATTCAGTCATATGAAGCCCTTAATGATTTATTTTCCTCCTGGAAGTAGTTGACAAGAATTTGTAGTCAGTTTCAATGTATTCTTTCAGTAGAGTTTTTTGGCCTGCTGAGCTCTTTGTAGCTGTGGGCAAATATGTGAAACTTGGCAAAAGCATCAGCATGCCCTTCCCCACAGAGACAGCTGCCTCTCCCTGCTGGCCCACTTCTTTCCTTTTAAAAAAATTATCAAAAGAAGAAGAAAAATAATTATAAGTATCAGCCTATTTGAGCTATACTTTTATCCAGTTCATTGTAATGTTATTGTTATACTTTGAAAAAATAGTAGTTCAGTAAATAAGAGATTTTTCCAAGATATGCATTATGAACACTAAGTTATAATGTCATGAAAGAACTTTGATCTCATCCAGAACTAGCTATTTAAATGATTCTTGGGGAGCCTGGGTGGCTCAGTGGGTTAAGGCCTCTGCCTTCTGCTCGGGTGATCCCAGGGTCCTGGGATAGAGTCCTGCATCGGGCTCTCTGCTTGGCAGGGAGGCTGCTTCCTCCTCCCTCTCTGCCTGCTTGTGATCTCTGTCTGTCAAATAAATAAATAAATAAAAAATCTTTAAAAATAAATGAATGAATGAATGAATGAATGATTCTTTTAGGAAGCCTGGGTGGCTCAGTCGCTTAAGTGTCTGCCTTCAGCTCAGGTCATGATCCAGGGTCCTGGGCTAGAGCCCCAGGGCAGGCTCCCTGCGGGTGGTCTACTATGGCTTTTGCCCCTTCTCAGACTCATTCTCTCAATCTCTCTTGCTCTCTCTCAAGTAAATAAAATCTTAAAGAAAAATCAATGATTCTTTTAATCAAACTGATTTTTGATACAAAAGACAGATTGTATCTTATATTCCCTATCTTGGAAAGATAGGATCTTTTAAAAACATGAAATAATGGATTTGATTAGCTTCAACCACTTCATGAAAATTATTTTCAATGTTCTCATTCTGAAAGCTCTCTTAGGAATGTTAGCATCTATTACATTTTATAGATTTTGGAATCATAACCGAAGGTTCGATGATTAGTAGAGCGAACAGAGGGTAAGTTGGTACGTGAGGCAGTCTCTGCTTCCAAAAAGGTGAGCATGTGACTCCAGAACTGACCTATTAATCATAGCATTTTTTAAACTGCTACATTTAATGGCTTAATATTATGCTATTCATCTTTCCAATGCCTTCAGGCAGATACCATAAATCTTTTAGAGATAGATTTATGCCACTAGTTAAAATAATCTAAGGAAGGCCTTTATTTTTTCCTTAAAGATTGTATTTATTTATTTGACAGAAAGACAAGGAGAGAGGGAACACAAGCAGGGGGAGTGGGAGAGGAAGAAGCAGGCTCCCTGATGAGTAGGAAACCCTACCTGGGGCTGGATCCCAGGACCCCGGGATCATGACCTGAGCCAAAGGCAGACGCTTAATGACTGAGCCACCCAGGCACCCCTGGAAGGCCTTTTTAATGCATTTTAATTTAACCTCGCATATAGTATTTTCTTTAGTTAACACAAATTGTTCTTTTGCAAATTAAAATATATTTCTTTGTTCTAAATTTTGAGTAAATGAAATGGCCTATTCATTAATAAGAAAGTGTTTAAAATGAGATAATTTATACTCATACCATTTATAAATTTCTTGGAAATTTTTCTCTAAGTTTCACTTTAGATTCAAGTTCTGAGAACTGACTAAAACCTAAGTGTATTAGTCTGCTAGAGCTGCTATAAAAAAAATCACAGACTGGGAGACTTAATCCATTAAATTAATTTTCTCACAGTTCTGGATGCTGGAAGTTCGAGATTAAGGTGTTGGCTGGTTTGGTTTCTCTTTAGGCCTCCCTTTCTGGCTTGTAGATATCCACTTTCTGACTGTGTCCTCACACGGCCTTTTCTCTGTGTGTGTGCATCCCTGATGTTTCTTCCAGTTCCACACTTATGACCTCATTTCATCTTAATTACCTCCTTAAGGAATTGTCTCCAAATACAGTCACATTGTGGGGTAAGTTTTTGGAAGAAAGAATTTAGTCCCTAAAGCCAACAATTTCTAAGAATTATTTCAAAGGAGTAGATGTAAATAGGTAATAATTACTTTAAAAATTTAAAGTTATCCCAGATAATAATGGAGTTGAATCCCAAAGTAGAAAATAATCATCACGTCTTCTATATACCAGTAACTCCTCAATTTAAATTGTTGTGTGAGAACTTCTTACATATCAATCCTTCAAAAAGAATTTTTCAGCCAAATATTTCATGAACTATATATAATTAAAAACACTTTTATGACTTAATGTCAAGTTGATATCAGAGATTCTACTAGTTTCCTCCCAGAGACACTATTAAATGCCACAGTGGTTTGTGAAAAATTTTCTATATATTAGTAAACATACTTTTTGGATCTATATTCTTCCTCAGATTCTTCAAAAAAGATTTCTCTTTCCCTAATTCTTCAATTCTTTCCCTAATTCTTCAATATTTTTCAAGCATGCCCCTTTAAAGAACAAATTCATTTTATGTTGTTTGCTAAATACAGCCTGAAGACAGACCTGCTTGCCGACCTCCACATTTTGAGAAATGACCTTGGCTATGTTCACTGGTCTCTAGGGGTTCCCAAAAACCTCTTTTCTGGCCAGAAATTCAAAGGCAAGCATATAATTACTGATTTTAGCCAATTTCCCAACACTAAGGAAGCATTTATCTAAACAGTGATCTAGACTTTTCTAATGTGGAATTGTCTCATACCCTATGTATATCCCCTATCCTGTCACCGAGAGCTCATACACTTTGACCAACAGAATGCACAAAAACCTCTTCTCCAGGAACTTCAATATATTTCTACTGGGGCTCTTGCTCCCTCCTTCCTTCCCTACAGGGCTTGGTTTCTTAGATTAACTCTTAACCACAAAGATGACTGAGACACCAGTGTCTGCTCCTAACCAATTCAATCAACCAATCAACAAACAAAATGTACCTTATTTTCCAAAGTGTGGAATTCCAGAATAAATGGAGGTGGGGGGCAGCAAGGGGTGTGGGGAGAGGAGGTGTGTACAGAAAGGTTAGACTCATTTCTCTGGCTACCTTAAAAAAAATAAAACCACCAATACTTATCAATTTCCTGATAGGCACAGCTCTTAATCCTGTGAGCTTCAGAAAAGACAAGAATCTGGGGATGATGTGTTTGTCAACTTTCTGTCTGTTGGGTAGGTGCTGATTGCTTCTGAATCCTGCTCTATGTTCATTAGAAATGCCTCCATAGTCCTGGAATATTCTGTCTTAAACGTCAATGTTTCCATGGTTTTTTCTTCAAGTTTTGTGCATCCCATGTGTAGTGGGCTTAGAGCAGAAGGCATAGAGTGCAGAGGTTGCCAGTCAGTTGCTATTTTTAGCCAGGATTCACATACATACTTTGATTTTAGGCATGATTTTTTCTACTATGATAAAAGAAAGATCATGTTTTCAACCCCCTACGGGTTTTGCAGCTAATAATTATGACCTTTCTTTAAAGCAGTGGATTTAAATGAGTCCACTATGACATGCTGCTGTCAACATTCATATGTGTGCAGTGAGTTTAAAATGTGGTCATCTAATTATAACTTTATTATTTAAAGTAACTTTTGCATTTATAAATGAAATACTGTTGACAAATACTGAGGAATTAAAAAACCTCGTTGGATAAAATAAGCTAATTGACTTTCTTAGGCAACTACAATTATACAACTTACCCATTCTCACACTCTAATAAAACTTGATGGGAGAAAAAAGTTCCTCCCCAAAGTGAAATTTTTGTATAAATAAAATATTTGCTTACTGATGTCCCAAGTTAGCTTTCCGTTCCTCCTGCTGGGTGACAACTAATGATTGTAAGGTTTTCCGGGCGAGATACACACGATACCAGGGTAGATAGGCGCAAGGCAAGGTTTGTTAAAGGTGCTCCGGGCCAGGTTCCACCACTCAGGAGAGGAGAGTCGGGGAAGTCGCGCCGGGAGGGGGTCGAGCGGGTCTTTAATTTGGGTTAAGACAGGGCATAGGTTCACAGCCATATAAGGTAAGGTATTGGGGTATGGGTTCACAGCTACATATGGTAAAGTATTCGGTGGTTGGAGGGTAGGGGGAGTCCTGATGCTCCCGTTTCCTGCATAGGTATCGGTTTACTTATGGTGACGTGTCCTTGGCCCACGTTCCTCCGGCGGGAGAGTCATGGGCAAAGGAAGAGGGCGGCCTGGAAGATGAGGCCCGGCGGCCATTTTACTGTTCCTTCTGCACTCCCCGGGCCGCCGACCCAACAATGATATTAAATTTGCATTAAAATGATCCATAATAATAACTAACATTTATTAAGTGCTAACTAATGTGTCACAAAGTGTCCTTAACTTACTACATGCATTTTTTTCATGTGATATCTTAACTCTAAATAGGATATAATATCATTATCCCTACTTTTTTTTTAGAGATCAAGGTTATAGGGGTAAAAGAAGTTGCCTAAGTTGGATAGATACATAGTATCACTTTGTATCAGAGCTCAACAAAATACAAACTTAATTGATGACTGACTCTGAGAAAATAATCTTTCTCACTTCTCCCAAGATATAAAGTGAACAAAGCAGAGTCTGGATGGTCCTCTGTTTTACTTGACATCCACTGAGATACAAATCAAAGTTTTTTGTGTGTCTCAGCACAGAAGTTATACCTTTAATAAAAAAGATTATTTCACGGTAAGGCCAATGACAATTACTTCGTGTAGTTTTGTATCAGAATTGCTAAAGGTTTAATAGTTTCTTATTTGCTTGAAACAGTCTGCCCCAAACCTGTTTTTGTCCTTTTGGTGTGTGAATACCAGTGCGTTAAATAATGATGCAGTCCTAGAGCATCCTCCTGTTGTCCTCTCATGGGAAGGGGGCAGATAGGATTTATTTAACTTGTAAAAATTTAACAGATATAGGTAGAGTAGTCATCAGATGGAACAATTACCTTCCAAGACTTAGATACAACTGTCAATAATCACGTGTGATGGTTGTCAAGGAAAACAGGGAAGTTTCAAGCTCTGAAATTTGGAATTCTGATAAGTAAGTATTATGCCTATTTGATGTTGACGCTTTTCTCCCAGTCTTTTGTTACTTTTTTTTTTTTTTTTTTGCCCCTGTTACTTCCCTTCTGGAATAACCTCTCAGCCTTTCTCTCTCTATATCCATCCCGCCCTCTCCTTCTCTCTCACAGTCGCTTAGATCACAATAATATCTTAGATCACAATAATATCTTCCTTATTGGTCCAGAGGAAAATCCTGATCTTAATTCCTGAATCAGAACAAGTGAGTTGAAAAGTTGACCCAGTGGAAGGGGAAAAAACTTTGATGTTTAAAACATTTTCCCAGGAATTTGAGGGCTATTACCCATCATTGTTTGGTAAACCGAGTCAGTTAAAGGCGTTCACATGTAAAACATTCCTTTACAAAGAGCTCACACTGACTGTTACAGGCCTGGGGCAGAACCAAGGGGGAGGAAGAAAAAGAGGGGAGAAGGATAGGCTTTTCACCAAGAGTAATTGTAAACACCTTATATGATATGAATTAATTTATTTGTACTCACTTTAAAATGTAATTGCTACTTAATTTTTAGGAGAGAATTTAGGAAAACCCAAAGTATATGCCTCCATGAAACGTTTTAATGACAAACTGTATAGAGCATGACAATGAGAGACAATGAGAGATTAGAATAAAAATGTTAAAGAAAACACTGCATTTTTAATCTTTTTTTTTTTTTTCTTGGTCTAGCTCTCATTATTCTTTAGCTATCCCAGAGTATAATCACTTCATCCACTCTACAGTGATTAAAATACTTAATTTCTATCACTAAATTTTCATTGGTCACTTTTCTGAGATGGGAGAATCTGTAGATGAATTACAATAAAACCCAAACGTTGTTCTGGATTATCACAAGAGCAAAAGAATAAAACTAGGTGCAGAAGAGCGTCTTTAAATTTTCATTTATACAGGACAAAGTACTCCAGTGCAAGATTATAGTGAATTCATGTCCCTATTTCTGCAGCAAGCCTTTGTGCTTCTGCATCATCCTAACTTTTCCAAAGGAAGGTATACAGCACGTGATGGAATTTTATGAGTGTTGTATTAGGCATCTTTGGTGTTTATTTCTAGATTCCCTATTTCTAAATAGTGTTTCTTAGGAGTGTTGACAACTCATTTATTAATTAAGGCCTTGAGGAGAAAGGGGGAAAAACAACTCCCTATAGCTAAAAACAAAATCCAAAATTAAGTTTTCTAAGTGTACCAATAAATATCAAAATGGCATTATTTTGCAAACTGTACTATTTTGTGCCTGTATATCTGAAATAAATTAGTAGGGAAAAGTTCTCCCCTCGCCCCCCAGTTTGGCCTTTGATACTTAATGTATTTGCATTAATATATATATTGAGGGGCGCCTGGGTGGCTCAGTCGTTAAGTATGTGCCTTCGGCTCAGGTCATGATCCCAGGGTCCTGGGATCCACGAGTCCCACATAGGCTCCCTGCTCAGTGGGAGGCCTGCTTCTCCCTCTGCCTGCTGCTCCCCCTACTTGTGCATGCGCTCTCTCTCGCTCTCTCTTTCTCACTATCAAACAAATAAATAAAATCTTAAAAAAATATATATATATATAGAATATAGTAACAGTATTTTACGCTCAGAACAATAGAATTAAAGAAGAAAAAAGAACCTTAAGAATCTACTCCAATTCCCTTATGCTACAAAAAAAAAAAAAAAAAAAGATAAATGGGTTTGCTCAAATTACGTACAGCTTGTTTAGTAACAGAAGCCAAGACAACAAGTAGAGGTTAGAGTATTAGTAACCTCAATGCATCATGCACAGGAATCCATAGGTCACAACTGTTGCTAGAACCAGCCCTCACTCCCTTGCCCCTGTGATTCCCCAGGCTGGGTTAAAATTCTGAACCCTGGGTTTAGTCATATTCAGCCAGATGCTATTTGAATTTTTGAAGCTACATTTTACCTAATTATATGCTTGTTGCCAAGGAAAGCTTGAATATCAATCAATGTATATTTATATCTCACTGTACCTCAGTCCTCATCTTATGCCCAAAGACTTCTCATTCTTTTATTTTTAAATTTGGATTTTTTTTCTCTTAGAATATAAAGGTCAATGTTGTCACAAATTTCTAGGATTAACAGGCAAAAACATACTACTAAACTTTTGCATATGCACTATTTAAGAACTAGAAGTAATAGTTCATTTGAAACTGTTGCTAACTTCTTCATTTTGATTGCCATGATATATATTCACCTATCAATTTTTATATATTTTTTTCAGAATTATGAGAGAACACTTTTCTGACTAGTTTAATAGTGTTTGTTTTTATTTTATAAATGGGGGGCGGGGCCCCAGGCTTGCTCAGGCAGAAGAGTATAGGACTCTTGATATCCAGGTTGTGGGTTCAACCTCCACATTGGTTGTAGAGATTATGAAAAAAAAAAAATAATAAAAAATAAAAAAACAACAACAAAAAACAAATGATTGGACAAATCATCTTAACTTTTCTTTTATTCTTCCTAAATACACATGAATTTTTACTGTGATCAGATTTTGTAAATCATTTTTTAAAGATTTTATTTATTTATTTATTTGACAGAGAGAGAGAGAGAACATGCACACTAGTAGGGGGAGTAATAGGTAGAGGGTGAAGCAGGCTCCCCACTGAGCAGGGACCCCAGCTGGATCCTAGGACCATGATCTCATGACTGAGATCATGACCAGAGCCAAAGGCAGATGCTCTTCCACCTGAGCTACCCAGGTGCCCCAGGGTTTTGTAAATCATTAGAACAATGCTAATTTTTATAACTATGGACACATATTTGGTAATGGGTAATATTTACTTATTCATTAAAAAGCTTACCAAAGGATGCTACACAGGCAATGCCCTGGAGACCTAAGGATCAGGAAGGGAATGCCCTCCTATTAGTGGGGAAGATCAAAGATCAGAACTCGCCAGGTCTAGTGTGAAAACACGCCATTAGAGGACGCAAAAAAAGGGCCACCATTTATGATGGAGGCATCATGTGGGGATAAGCTCAGAGTTCTTAAGGATGGTCAAGTTAAAGTTAAGTTCTGAAGAGACAGTAATGACATCCTTCATAAAGCAATGTTAGCATTATTGTATAAAACAGTGTTTTTTTCCCAAAATTCTACTCTTCTTACATCAGACTAGAAGATTTTCCAGTTGCTTAGTTAACATGTGTTTTCAAGGATGTTGATTCCGTCATTCCTTCCCTGAGTAGGAAATAAGCAGGAAAACAGATCCTATCTGCTAGTTTTAGCTCTCTCTCCCTCTCTCTCTCTAACACACACACACACACACACACACACTCTCTCTCTCTGCAGTAGGGACCAAACCACACGCATTTTTTTCAGCGACTTATGTGGCCGCTTATTTTAAGTCCTAACCGTGGCATTACAAACATCGGTTAGTTAAAAATCCATAGAAACCAACCAACCAACCGACCAACCAAACAATATTAGGCTCCCCTCTACGTCCTCTTTTTTTCTCCTTTTTCTTACCAACTGGTAACCTCTCTTACAGAGAGGCAGCATCCTCCTAAGATTTTCTTCATGATGGAGATACATAGCAGAAAATTTCAGTTTCATTTGTAAATTGAATATTCTGTACATCTCTACTAGTTAAAGAATATATTCCCAATTTTTAAGGAGCACATGTTTTCTTACAAGTAATTCTCATGAAATAGTAAGACCAAAATAAAAATATATGCAATTTTACAGAACAAGAAAGTATTTTTTAGCTTAAAAAGCATTCTGTTGTTTTTATTCTTCCTTGGCCACACACGGACACAGGAACTTTTTCTTCCCTGGGGATGGTGTGGGCGTTCCAGAGTCCCGACGGCACCACAACCCCACATTGGCACTATTTTACATTAGAAGACAACATTATGTTTTAAAACACAAGA
>PISX010007435.1:0-34479 GCA_004024625.1 Mellivora capensis
CCTTGGCCAGCACCACTCTGTCCCCACTGAATCTTAAAGCCCATACCCGGCTGGAGAGACTCCCATCCTCTTTATCTCACACTACATCTTTATAAGGTCCCATATTGAAAAGTTATGAAGGCATTAACTTTCTTCATACAAGTCTAGTAACTGATAGAAGTATTATAATCATCTTGAAGTTTGGAAACATTCAGAGATGGTTTATACTGGTCCCCCATCACCAGAGTGAAACCAGTGGGTTCCCATGTGTTTCCTCCCAAATCCTGTAGTAACTAAATCATTTCAATAATAGCCTTTTTTGTAAAATGTTTTAAGAGAATAAAAAGTATTGTGCTTGTTATTGAAAATGTCTTCATTTTTTCCCCCCTAGGATCTCCTATCTTGGTTCTAAGACAAGATGCAAAAGGCATTTCCCTCATGAAGGAAATCTAAAGATTCTCACTATGTATGCAAGTACTTGACTCTTATCTTAATGAAAGAGCTCCCATTGCCATTCTTTGTAAGGGTAGACCTGTTAGGAGATTTTGATTCCAAGCCTGGTTTCCACAGATATGTCCAAGCGATAAGCGTGACTCAGGCGGCAAAGAGAATCTAAGGGACATCTTTGATGTTTGCTCTTTGGTGTCTCTCTGTCAGCCTAAATCCTCAGAAGTTGGAGGTTAGTTTTTGTTGTTGTTGTCTTTAATTTTCATTACGGTATAATTAACATACAGTGTTATATTAGTTTCAGGGGTACAATATAGTGATTCAACAAATCTGTACATTACTCTGCAGGTTGCTTTTTAACAAAGAGGATTTATAAGCCAGTATAATTTTTCTCCTATCCACAAATATTTTCATCTATGTTTTCATAGCTTCCTGTTTTATCTATATAAATAGTATCATTAAATAGACATGTATAAAAAGCTGTGGGGGAGGGGCACCTGGGTGGCTCATTGGGTTAAAGCCTCCCTGGCTCAGATCATGATCCCAGGGTCCTGGGATAGAGCCCCCGCATAGGGCTCTCTGCTCAGCAGGAAGCCTGCTTCCTCCTCTCTCTCTGCCTGCTTGTGATCTCCGTCTGTCAAATAAATAAATAAAATTTTTAAAAAAAAGCTGTGGGGGAAAAAACTATTTCATACAGGTTGTTAGGTTATAGCTTATATATTTCTCACAAAATCCTGGAGCACAATCAAATTCCCTATTGCAATATGGAGTGGGAAAACAGTTTGGAAAAGAAAGACTCATAATACAGAGAGTAGAAAAGCCAACAGCTTCCAAGTCCTGAATTGCTTCTGACCTCTTTTCCCTTGCTATACCAAAGAGATACGCAAATATTTTTCATTCTGCTGATGGGTACAGTGGTAATGAATTAGTGTTGGCAAGATCTTTTGAAAGGAGAATGTAGAGTTTATTAAGGAAGCAAGAAACAGAAAACTAGAGAAAGCCCTCTTGGTTGGCCAGATTTTATAATGTTATATAACATGTTTTCTGCACCGAGGAATAGGCAGATGACCTTAAAAAGAATTTGTTTGTTTTTTTGTTTGGTGGTTTTGAAGTCTTCCTGTTACTTCAACAATAGCAAAAAGCAGTCTGATTTAGCAATTACTTCAAATGTTTAAAGGGTCAAGTATCTGGGAGAATGGGAGCCAAATGATGTAGCCCCTACTCCTTTGTTTCAATCCTTCACTCAGCAAGCATTAACTGAACACAGAATGTGTGCCAGCAATATTCTAGGCTGTATGGGAGATAGCTAGATGCCCAAGAGGTCCATACCTTCTGCTAATGAATTTATCATTTAGCAGAGGAGATAAGCTATCCATATACGATTATCTATACCGCAAGACAATGTAATGTTTGGGACATTTGGTAGGGAGCTGGCCTTTGAGCTGGCCATGTACAAAATGAGACTTTCTAGGCAGAGGTAGGCCTTGGTAAAAACTACCTCCTCTGTACCCCTACCCCAAACAAGGTAGACCTGACTGCGTACTGTAATTTGTACCGACTTTCATTGTGACAATTATATTCTAATTGTCGCTTACAAGTCTGTCTCTCCAGGAAACAATAAAGTCCTTTAGAGCAGGAATTAATGTCTTTTCAAAATGACAGGAAGTGGGGCGCGTGGATGGCTCAGTGGGTTAAAGCCTCTGCCTTCGGCTCAGGTCATGATCTCGGGGTCCTGGGATGGAGCCCCACTCAGGTGGGGAGCCTGCTTCCCCCTCTCTCTGCCTGCCTCTCTGCCTACTTGTGATCTCTATCTGTCAAATAAATAAATAAAATCTTAAAAAACAACAACAACAAAATGACAGGAAGAGATCAGGATTATTCTCAGCCCCACTAACCCCGTCCCATGTGCCCTTAGTAGATATTTATGCTTTTGCCAGTTAATTTTTCCAAACCATTAAAAAAACATGTATCAAGAACACAATATTCAACAAATACATCAATGCAACAAAAAAGTATTTACACCATGTATTAAAAGACCATTTATATTTCTTTTTTCATAGCTTCTCTTAGAGAGATGAATTTTCTAAATTTATTACCTACTGTGATAGCTAATTTTGCATCAACTTGGTTGAGCCACAGGGCACCCAGATATATGGTTCAACATTATTCTGGATGTCTCTGTGAGGATTTTTTTTCTAATAAGATTAACGTTTGACTCAGTAGACTAAAAAAGAATGCTCTCTCCAGGGTGGATGGGCCTCCATCCAATCTGCAGAAAGCCTGAAGAGACTAAAACGGTGAGTAAAAAAGAATTATTTTTCTCTTCCTGACAGTCTTCAAGCCGGGGCATAGGTCTTCTCCCTTCTCTAGACTCTGACTTAGACTGGAACTCTACCGCCAGCTCTCCTAGGTCTCTAGTTTCCTGACTGCAGGTGTTGACTTTTGTAGATCTTGGCTAATCAGCCTCCATAACCATGTGAGCCAATTCCTTCTAGTAAATCTATCTATATATTGACAGAGAGAGAGGGAGAGAGAGAGAGAGAAAGAAGATAAGGATGGATATTCCATTGATTCTTTCTCTGGAGAACCCATACTAAAACACCTGCTAAATAAAATAGGATTTTATTTTTATTTTATATTTATTTTATAAGCTTAGTTTGCTCTCATCAAATACAGCATCTGTATTTGATTAATCATGAAATGTTCTGAAATGCAATTCTGGGAGTCGGTTCTAAGAGGCAGTGTGGTGTACAGAAAGGGCTCATGCTTGAGGATCAGACTGACACGGGTTGAATTCTGGTTGTACCACGAATGAGCAGTGTGACTTTAGACAAGTTTTTTAATCTCCTGAGGTTCATGTTCCTTATTTGAAACTAGGAATTGGGGCACCGAGGTAGCTCAGTCGATTAAGTGTCTGACTCATGATCTCAGCTCAGCTCAGCTCTTAATCTCAGGGTGATGAGTTCAAGCCCCACACTGGGCTCCATGCTGGGTATGGAGCCTACTTAAAAAAAGAAGAATAAGGGGCACCTGGGTGGCTCAGTGGATTAAAGCCTCTGCCTTCGGCTCAGGTCATGATCCCATAGTCCTAGGATGGAGCCCCACATCGTGCTCTCTGCTCCATGGAGAGCCTGCTTCCTCCTCTCTCTCTGCCTGCCTCTCTGCCTACTTGTGATCTCTGTCTGTCAAATAAATAAATATCTTAAAAAAAAAAAAAAAGAAGAAGAAGAAGAAAAGAAAGACAATAGAGCTAGTAACTTGTGTCTCATCAGGCTGTATGAGTGTCAACAGCACCAGCAGAGTGCCAGGCATGTAAATACTCACTTAAAGTTAGTTCCTTATATTGTGACCCTGAACAGAAGAACATTTCTTGGCCATCTGATCATGAAGCTAGCCCGTAAGAATGTGGATTGGGGCTTGTGGGTGGGTGGATGGGAATAGTAAAGTCAAACCAGCTTACCTCACTATTACCCAACGTAAATCTAATCTAATGCCCAGGATAATCTGAATATTTTCTCTCTGTCAAGAAAATGTGGGCTGTGTCAATCATCTGTCATTAAAATGTCATTATAATACCTCTATTTTCATTATACATTTCCTTTACTAATCTTAGAAGCTCATGAATACTAGCTTCCAGGAAGAGAATGAGGTCCAGTGGTTTATGATTATTCCACATACAAATAAAGATGCTGAGATTCAGATGGTGTCTTACTTAAAAGAATATGGCAGGTCAGCCCCTAAGTTCAGATATCTCTCCGGGCACTTAGGCAGCCAGCATTGTCAGGTCTTTTGTAAAATTATGTGCCAGGTGCAGTGAGGGTATACAATAAAAAGAAGACATCGGTCTATCTTCAGCCTAAGAATAAAGAGAGGATAAATCTTGTGGAAAATATGTAGAAACACATCCTATTAGGAAAATACATATTTATGAATGTAATTCCCTCAAGTCTTTGCTCAAATTATACTTTCTCAGTGCCACCTACCTTGATCACTCTAAATTCTGCAGCTTTCCCCCTGCCCATTACTTTAAATTCTCCATTTCTTGCTCCACTTTTTACCTTACCTATATAATACCTGTTATGTAATGTATATACTTAGGTTTAATTTTTATTATCTCTCCCTCCACACACACACTAGAATGTAAACTACACAAGTGCAAGGATATTCTGTTTCGTTCATTGATGTTTCCCAAGTGTTTCAACAGTACCTAATAAATATGAGGCACTCAATACATATGTGTGAGATAAATAGGTTCTGAGAAACTACAGGAAAGTTTCAAGACAAGGAAGAAGTTGTGAACACATGCCATTGCTCCCTCTCCAAACCCTAGTAAAACAATAGTAAGGGGATTTTTTTTTTTTTAAGGCATAATTGCAGAAGATCAAAAATAACAGGGAAAAGGTCCACGATAAGACTTGGGAAGCTGGAAAACAGGTGGATGAGGGATTAATGTCTTAGTAGAACCTAAAAAGCTGGAGCTTAAGCAGACAGTG
Organism: Mellivora capensis; assembly: GCA_004024625.1. Lineage (NCBI taxonomy): Eukaryota > Metazoa > Chordata > Mammalia > Carnivora > Mustelidae > Mellivora > Mellivora capensis. The sequence goes on from PISX010007435.1 coordinate 4,920, forward strand.
GGGAAACCCAAGAAGCAAATGATTTACACTAAAGAAACCAAAAAGTTTCAAGATTTGGTGTACCTGCTACCTTTGGAAGTGGGGTGGGGCAGGGAATGGTGTGAAGGAATGCCGAAGGACAGGGCAATTGTTCTGTTGGGAAGAGATTCCTCCCCTGACTCCACGCAAAACGCTGGAAACCTCCAAACCTCCTTATTCATTGGTAGGGTTGTAATAAAGGATCTCTTGACCGGGGAACACCAAATTCTTCTAAGGGCAGAGGTACTAGCCCAGATCCAAGCAGGGGACAAAAACTACATAGTATTATACAAAAAAGTGGGGATTAAGTAGAATATATATTCTCTTACACTTCTCAGTCGCTTCTCTTCTTTCAGCTTCTAAAATGCTGGCAGCCAGGTGAACTTCTTTGTAGACTCTGACAGCCTACAGAAAAAACTTATGACATAGTATTGGGAATGATGCAAAGAAACAGTCCAGTCAGGAACACAAAGATCTGCTTGCATCAAATGTGTCCTATCACATGCTCAGAGCCTCCGACTGACCTTTTGGTGCTTCACTAAATACATGAATAGACAGCCAAAGACCATCAGTTATCTGCGGAAACAGATCTGCTAAAACAAAAAACAGGAACAAAAAATTTGGAGGACAAGAGACTATGTAGTGAGAAGAAAAATATTCCCTCAAATTATTATTAATAATCTCAAAGGAAAAAAAGAAAATATTGCATCCATGGAACAAGGCAATATGCAATAAAAAGGAAAATTCCAAAAGAACTATTGCCAATTGAAGTATGATAGCAAATCTTTAAAACTCAATACAAAGTTTATAAGATGAAATTGAGGAAACTTCCTAGAAAACCGAGCAAAAGAAAAAGGGGAAATAAAAGAGAAAGATTTTTTTAAAAAATGGAAAATCAATTCTGGAGATGAGCGAGGGGGAGAAAAAAATGGGAGGAAATAATAAAAAAAAATTTTGGAATGGAAGGGCAAGCATTTCCAGATTGAAAGAGTCCACCACGGCCTTGATACCAAATGAAAATGGATCCATAGCAAGGCACATCATCATGACGTTTTGGAAAATGAAAGACAGAGAATATCTTAAGAACACTCTTTTTCATGAGACTAATTGAGAGGGAGCCTCTCCAAAATAAGAAGAAACCAAGAAAGAGAAACACAAAGGATCTAGGAGCAGGTAATCCAAAGTAGGAGAGAAGAAAAGGACTCTCTAGAATGATGCTGAAGAGAACGGGCAGAATAAGACATAGTCAGCAGGTTCGGAGAGCAGCCAGTCTGGGCTAGAGCAGGTGAGAAGATTCCAAGAGAGATCTCTTTAAGAAGATGAAATTGATAGGACACCCAACATAACCAAATGTATTAAGAACAGATATAGACTGCTGGTAGGGAGTTTGGGTTGAATTAATGATAAGTGCCTAGAAAACCAAAAGAAAAAAAGACAACCATTAGGTTCGGAGAAAACAGTTAGTTGCACAGGAGAGAAATCATGGGTATATTATATGGCTTATGAGTGAACAATATGTACATAGTCGTGGTAATAGCAACACTGAATATTGATATGACCAAACTTAAGACACAACAGTATTGGGAGGACAGGGAAAGTGAAACATGGACATGCCCATGTGCATGAGTGGAATGTGTCAGTGGGGGAGGTGGTGATGGTGAAGAAGGTGAAGGTCTCATCTTCCATGGTGGGAGACAATAAATGATGCATAAAAACATTTTAAATGCATGGGGCACCTGGGTGGCTCAGTGGGTTAAGGCCTCTGCCTTCGGCTCAGGTCATGGTCCCAGGGTCCTGGGATCGAGCCCCGCATCGGGCTCTCTCTGCTCAGCGGGGAGCCTGCTTCCCCCTCTCTCCCTGCCTCTCTGCGTACTTGTGATCTCTCTCTCTGTCAAATAAATAAATAAAATATTAAAAAAAAAAAAACATTTTAAATGCATAAGTAGCCACAGAAGCATGGCAAGGAGTGGTGGAAGAGGTATTGCTATTTTCAAAATAAGCCTTATAAAATGGTTTGGCCTTTTCCCCTAAGTGTACGTGTAACATATATAAAATCAAAACAAAATGCAAAGAGACTATAAGAGACTTTTCGAGTGAATAGAGCCCATTGGGACATCCCCTACCACCACCAGACTATACGATCCCAACATTGTCTTATCTTCTATCTCACCAACCGCCCCCCAGTATGGCCGCCACTTCAACACCCAAACCAGGGCACCAAGAGAGGAAAGGGAGACACTAATTGAGTCTGGGATCTGTTCTGTCAGGATCGTGTTGGAAGCCCTGGGTCTCCTTTAACCTGTTATTAGTATATAGCTCTAGGCAATCTAAAGGTTTTCTACTAAAATTACAAACATCAAAACTAGATTGTCTCTCCTCATGTGTTTTATCCTCCTTACATTTCACTGAATGTTTTTATTTCAAAACCCTTGATTCTAAATGCACCTTCTCCTTCTTTCTCTAGGTTCTCCTCCTCTAGAGGCAGGAGTGGCCTCAAGGGCCATCCGCTTTGGGCAAACACCCACACCTGCCAAGTGCTCAACACTTGGGTTACACATTGTTACCCTTTCACCTCACTGTGTTGCCTTCGCCATGGATGACAGGCAGGCACTATTAGCCATGGTTATTGTTTAGTACAGAATATTACTCTTAACCTACTATATTCTCAAATATTTTCCCTTTCTCTTTCACTGACTATTCTGTTGGCGCTGATTCTAAGGCTAGTCTATGACATAAATAGGGAACTGGTTGGAGGACACAGAGTGAACCTGGTAGATCAGGTGAGCTCGGCCATTCATTGCACAGTACTCAGGAGAGAAGAATGTCTCATTTTAGATTAGTGGAAAACAAAACAAAACATTTCATGCTATCCTTGGCTCTGACCTAGACAGCCCTCTTATTTGAAATAGGGAAAGTGTACTTATCCAACTTTCAAATAAACAAAGCTAGAACAGATATTTAATACCTCAGAAGAAAGAATTAGGATTCCAAAAGCCCTCAATAGGTTCCAAATTTAGGATTAGCAAATAAATGAAACTTACTAGAAATAATTTTAAAGTCCCGTACTTCTATTCAAAAAACATCTGTTCAGGGGTACCTGAGTGGCTCAGTGGGTTAAACGTCTGCCTTGGCTCAGGTCATGATCCCAGGGTCCTGGGATTGAGTCCCACATCAGGCTCCCAGCTCAGTGGGGAGCCTGCTTCTCCCTCTGCCTCCCCTCCCCACTTGTGCTCATGCTCTCTCTCTCTCTCTCAAACAAACAAAAAAATAAAATATTTAAAAACAAAACCAAAAGTCATGCTTTATCAGTCAGTTTACCAATAAATATTTACCGAGGATCTGCTATGCGTCTATATGAGGAAAGTGCTGTGACAGGTGGAGAACAAGAGGAAGGGCTCAAGGATCTTTGAATAGGTTGATAGCAATATGTAAGAAATGATGGCAGTAATGGTGACTTATATTTAAAGAGTGCTTAAGTTTATCATGTACAACCATTTCTATCATTTTCTTTGACTTACAGTCAGACTCCACGCTGAGCAAGCCCCTCGCAGGAACCAATCCCACGACCCTAAGATCACGACCTGAGCTGAAACTGAGAGTTGGACGCTTAACCAACTGTCACCCAGGCGTCCTGACACAGAATTTTTAAAAGACATGTTCTCAATGGTCAGGATTTAATACCATTTATAATTTTTACTCCTTTATCAAGAACACTTTTTAATGAAACCAACCTCTCTCCAAGTGCATGGCCGTGGAGAATCCAGTGACCGTTGGTATGGTACGGAGCCACTGCCTTGATTCCCATCAAGGTGCAAAGAGTTAGCCACCATTACTTGGGTACAAATGTTAACGTGATGGTGAAAAAAGGCAAATAAGGGCTCAATATTATTATGAGAATCTTTTTTTTTTTTAAAGATTTTATTTATTTATTTGACAGACAGAGATCACAAGTAGGCAGAGAGGCAGGCAGAGAGAGAGGAGGAAGCAGGCTCCCCGCCTAGCAGAGAGCCTGATGTGGGGCCGGATCCCAGGACCCTGGGATCATGACCCGAGCCGAAGGAGGAGGCTTTAACACACTGAGCCACCCAGGCGCCCCACAAGAATCATTTTGATCTCACAGATCCACTGAAAGTGTCCAGGGAGACCTTCAGGGGTCTGGGGATCACATGTTGAGAACCTCTGTGTCAAAATGTCTCTTCCAGCTACACATCTAGTTAAGTAGTGAAACCACTGCGTGAAACCAGGGTCAACAGACTCCTCATCTGAGTTTCCTCACTGTACCACAGAATGCCAAAATGAGGGGCACCCAGATGAAGTCGAATGGGAACTCATATAACCTAGTCGATCAAATACAGTTGTAACCAAACACAGTTGGCTCTTGAAAAACACAGCTTAGAATTGCCCGGGTGCACTTATATGCAGGGTTTCGGTTTTTTGTTTTGTTTTGAAAGATTATTTATTTATTTATTTATTTGTCCAAGAAAGAGAGGGAGAACACAAGCAGGAGGAGCAGCAGGCAGAGCAGGCAGGGGAGGCAGAGGAGGTAGAGGGAGAGGCAGGCTTCCTGCTGAGGAAGGACCCTCCCCCCCAATGTAGGACTTGATCCCAGGATTCTGGGATCATGACCTGAGCCAAAGGCAGCCACTTAACTGACTGAGCCACCCAGGCGCCCCAGATTTGTTTGTTTGTTTTTGATAAATACAGTACTGTGTTATAAGTAGATTTTCTCATGATTTTCAAGGAACATTTTCTTTATCCTAACTTACTTTATTATAAGAATACAGTTTAGAATTCATATAATATGCAAAATATGTGTGAATCAACAGTTTATGTTATCTTTAAGGCTTCTGATGAACAGTAGTCTGTAATTAGTTAAGTTTTGGGAGAGTCAAAAGTTATAACAGATCTTCTACTGCATGGGGGTCCGTACCCCTAACTCCCATGTGGTTCAAGGATCAACTTTAATTAAATTGCTATCAAAGGTCTAGTTAAAAATGCAATTAGTGGTTATCAGCCACATATGATCATTTTAAGCTCATCCAGCCTGGGTCATTAAAGGTCACTTAAATAGAGGTGCTTAAAAGCATGAAGAGATGGGATATTACTAGACAGTCCAAAGAGACAAGGTTGGCATCCATTCCATAGGCTGAAAATAACAGAACTTAAATCCTGTCACCTTTGGATGTACTTAAAATCAAGGAGTCAAAAGCTAGGTGGAAGTGAAGAGGTCATCCACGAAGGAAACTCTGGGCTTCTCTGACAGGTCGAACCAATCTGGTAAGGAGTGGCTTCCTTCTCCCTAGACCTCGTAACAGTCCAAGTTACCTTAACTTAAAGCTGGCTCGACTCCCCGACTCCCACACTCCACACTCTCATTCCCCCCTAGTTTCCCTCCTTTATCCCACCCTCTAGAGCAATAAGCAATGTGTCTCTCTCCTCTTCTGTGGCATATATTAAGCCAGCACCAAGGCCTCTCATCCATACCAAGTCCCAGCTTCCTTTTCTTCGGTCTAAAAGTACTTCTAAGAGCACTCCATTTCTTCCACTTTCTTTTTTGTCTGGACCTACTCTAGGGTGGGTGTGTGTTTATTGGGGGTTTTGTGTCGTAGGGCCACATGTCGTCTCATCCTTCCAGGCCTTGTGTCCAGTGTCTCCTCCTCCATGCCGTGGTCCTGGGTTACCCTTCTCTTTTCTCCTGATTGAGCGCTTCTTGTATTCCAGGCACTGTGCCATTTAATTCTCAGAACAACCCCGTCAGTAGTCTCCACCCCAAACCCTTTTTAAGGCATTACAGTTTGAGGATTTGGTAATTGTATATAGCTGTGTAGCCCCCTACACACACACACACACCCCCACCCAGGGGGTTAGGATCTAGAACAGTTCCTTCACCTTAAGTGTCCTTACGCCCCTTTGCAGTCACATATGTATTTTTTTAATGGGATAATTTTGTATACACTATTTTTTAACTTGAATGTTTCTCTTAACAAGATGTTAAACATCTTCTGATGGCAATTCATATAGTTTCACAACATAACTTAAATGTTTGTATCATAGTCCACTAAACGAATGTTTCATAATTTATTTAACCAATGTCCTTTAGTCAGATATCTACCTTTTTTTTTTTACAATGTCCTACTCCCTCTTCCTAGAATTATGTTGTTTTTTAAAAAAAATTTTATTATACTAGTCTGGTTTGGTTTTCTTCATATCTGGTATTTCTTTGTTTTGGTAACTCTGTCCTCTTTCTACCTGTTAAATGTTGGTACTTCCCAAGATTCTGTCATTGAATCTTATCTCGTAGTCCCTTCCTAGGTTACCAATTTCCTTTCTAGTTTCACTATACACTCTTTGGCTCTCCTCTCTTTCTTTCCTGAAGACCAAGATCCTTATTCCCTACTCTCTGCTGGGTATTACTTCCAGGCCGATATTCTTCTGATAACTCAGACTTCACATGTCAAAACTTGAACTCCTATTCCTTTTCCAAAATCTGTTTATTTTTCTCTCTCTCCTTCTCTCCCCGACTCCCTCTGTAGCTCCCCCTCCTTCTGCCCCCCCCCCAACCACGGTTCATGGAGTAGGTGTTAACCCTTGCAGTCACTGAGAGGAATCTGAAAGTCATCTTGAAGTCCTCTCTCATCTCACTCTCATCTCATTGACAATCTCATCATTGTCAATCAATTAAGTGCTATTGGTTTTGACTCCAAAATGCCTCTCAGCCTGTGCCCTTCCTATCCATTTCTACTGTGACTCTCCTGGTTTTTAGGTTCCATGACCTGCTAACTAATCATCCAGCCCCTCATCTGGTCCTCCTTTGATCTATTCTTAAGGCCAGCACCAGTGAACTTTCGGAAACACGGAGATTATTTTCTTCTATCGCTTATAGAAGCAAGCCTAGACTCTCCGGGCCAGATTTCTGGTCCTCCTTTCCACCCTTCCTTCCCACTCTCCCACTCCTCCTTTCTGTTCGGGCCACATCAGCCACGAACTGTTCTCCAGCGCATTCGTGCTTCCGCTTTACCCTGTGACTAGCCAGTCTTCGGTCTGTTTTGCTGAGTCTTTGCTCCCTGACCTCATACATGGCAGGTGTCGGCGCTATTGCAGACGAGATCAAAACGAGCTCTGCCCCGGCCCGTCCTGGTTGGCGAAGGTTCACACCGCCTCAAAGGCAAGCCCTGTTTTTCAGAGCCCTTAAGGGCTAAGTAGGGGCGGGCAGCGAGGAGGGTTAAAATCTCCCTTTCCGTCTCTTTGCAGCAGAGAAGCGCTGGTTCTGCGCGGGTAAGGACCAGTGTTCGCCATTCCTACGTTCCTATAGTGCACGACGTCTTGCCAACTGAAGGGCATTTTGGTATCTTCCCCATTCCTGAGAATGGCAAACTGAGGTCTAGAAGAGCAGAGCTCTGAGTCAGGGTCCCCTCCCTAAAAGAGGCGACAGCCGGCCTGCGATTCAAAGAGAGAGAGGCTGTGAGGATAGCACCTCCTGATTGGAGCCGGCGGAGTCAGACAAGCTTGGGGGCTGCTGATTGGTCGCGGCTTGATCAGGCGCTGTTGGGCTGTTGTAAATGTAAATAGCTCTGTGCCCGGCAGTAACCCCGGTGGGCGGGGGTGGAGAGGAAAGCTCTCCCTCTCCATTCAAGTCAGCCACCCGCCAGGCCCCGCAGGCCCTTTAGCGAGGGGGCTGGGCAGGACGAGGCGAGGGGCTGTCATTGGAGATCTTCCGCTGGAGCTGAGAGTTGAGACCAGCCGCGGGGTCTGAGCCAGGGCTGGCAGCTTCCACACCGAGATGCTTCCTTTCTGCACTCAGCTTTGACTGTTTAAGAGGATTTAATGGAATGTTCTGTGTGAGGATGGAGGCGTTGCAGGGCACAGAAGGGTGGTTTATGGGGTAACCGAAATGGCTGGAGTGGGTGTGTCTCAGGGAGATGGGAGCTTGTCCTTGCCTGTCCCTGGTCACAGCGTCCTGTTTTTGGAAAAGACAGGAGTAGGGACATAGCTTCAGGCAAGGGAGGTCCCTTGTTGCTCAGCGTTCTCTGATGATAGCCTTTCCACTAGAGGTGTGGCCTTTCTCCCACCCAGTCTAGGGGAAACGGAGGTCTGTGGGGACTGGCTTTGTGGAAAGTAGAGAAGCGAGGAACAGATGGGTACACGTTAGGATAAGGGGCGATGCTCACACATTGCTCATGGAAATGTCAACCGCTGCAGCCCCTGTGGGAAACAGTTTGGTGCTTCCACAAAAAGTTAAACACAGAATTGCCCTATGGCCCAACTCCACTCCTAGGTATATGAACAAATGAATGGAAAGCAGGTGCTCCAGTATGTAACAGCCAAAATGTGGAAACAACTCAAATGTTCATCAGCCGATGAATAGAGAAACCAATTGTGCTGTTTATGTACAATGGAATATTATTTGGCAGTAAAGAGGGATGAGGCTACAGTGTGCATGAACCCCGGAAGCATTATGCTAAGACAAGGAAGCCAGACACACAAAGTCCCTTTGGCAGGATTCCCTTTATATGAAATATCCTGCATAGGTAAAGTAATAGCCACAGAAAGCAGATTGGTGAGTGCCAGGGGCTGGGGGTGGAGGGAAGGGAGGGGATGGAGAATGACCAGTTAACAAGTACAAAATCTTCTTTTGCGATGATGAACGTGTTTGGAACTCGTTGGAGGTGTTAGTTGCACAACACAGTGAATGCGCTAAATGCCACCAAATTGTTTCCTTTAAAACGTTAATTTAATGGCATGTGAATTTGACTTCAATTTAAAAAGATCTACCTATAAAGCCAACAAACAAAAAGACAACAGGGTGAATCCTTACTGCTGTCCAGAATTCCCCAAGAAAGGAATGGGACTTGGGACACCTGGGTGGCTCAGTTGGTTAAGCGGCTGCCTTCGGCTCAGGTCATGATCCCAGCGTCCTTGGATCGAGTCCCACATCGGGCTCCTTGCTCAGCAGGGAGCCTGCTTCTCCCTCTGCCTCTGCCTGCCACTATGTCTGCCTGTGCTCGCTCTCTCTCTCTCTCTCTGACAAATAAATAAATTAAAAAAAAAAGAAAGAAAGGAATGGGACTTTCAGGAGCCATTTGGCACCCTCCCCCACCTTTCACTTTCACTTTCCCCTCGGTGGTGCTCATTTCCTCTGCTTGGTAACAGTTTTTTTAAAAGCTTTACATGGTCCTGGCTGCTCACCGATCCTGTGGGAAATGGCCCGGGGGAACCGGAGGGAGAGGCGCTCCCCCTACCCCCCCACCCACCCCCACCCCCCGGAAACTGTCGTAGCCTGGATGGGGAGCCGCTGTGAGTCAGCACAGCAGACACTTGGCCTTTGTGAGCTCTCTGTGGCCTGGGCGTAACAGGCTGGCAGCGAGGACCAGGCCCTGTCCTGAAAAGTGGGGGTGGGGTGGGGGGGCGGGGCTCTGCCTCCAGCAACCCCAGTATAGAATCTCCGCTCCCTGGAGCCTGCAATTAAAGCTTGTGGTATTTGCCCTAAAGTTGGTATACAAGAATCAGCACTTTGCCTGCCCGCCCACAGCACACAAAGTTAACTACAGGTCACAGAATCCGGCTCCTGCTCCCTGTGACATGTTCACAGTTGGTGGTAGCAGGCAGAATTTAACACAAGACATGTGATGTTTTAGTAATTTTATCAACCACCAATTGTTTATGGGCAGGAGATACTCTAAACGAAGATGCCCTTGGGGTGCCTGGGTGGCTCAGTGGGTTAAAGCCTCTGCCTTTGGCTCAGGTCATGATCTCAGGATCTTGGGATCGAGCCCCAAATTGGGCTCTCTGCTCAGCAGGGAGCCCGCTTCCCCCTCTCTCTCTGCCTGCCTCTCTGCCTACTTGTGATCTCTCTCTCTCTCTGTGTCAAATAAATAAATTAAAAAAAAAAAAAAGAAGAAGAAGATGCCCTTAAGGATCTCAAAACCTGGCAGGAGGGTGGAGTATGGTTTGGAAAAGCACAGAGGAAATGTCACAGATGTTTCTACTATTTGAGAAGCAAGCTTCACTCAGGTGTGCTTGAAATGGGTCATGAGGTGGAGCGAGTTGGGTTCTTCTGGAACAGAAGACTCATCTGCAGTTTGACTTTGCAGAAATCAAGCTCCCTGCCATGACAACCTGGCTCGTCTAAGTATAACTGACTACCACAGGGCGCATACTGGAATAACCACAGGGCGCATACTGGAATATGTGGGACTCACACTCTTGGGCTTTGGCTTGTCATCTACTCCACACCCAACAGAGTCATGAATGACCACAATTCTGGAGCTGAATCACAGCACCATCAATCGCTCTCTCACAGCCCAACTTCTCTCCAAGTGAATTCAAAGACGTTATCAGTAAAGTTGGGGTAATCATAGTACCTACTTCCAATACCGGGAGGTAAGGCATTAGCAAGCACTCAGCGCGATGCCGGGCTGTGTGGTAAATGTTGTTGTATCGTTGTGTACCTAGGTTGGGTGGATGCAGACTTTGGATTTCCTGCATCAGAAGGTTATTAGAATTGTATGACGTGCTCAACCCCTTTAACTAATGTAGAATATGGTATATGGTATATGGATTTTTCCAAGACTTTGGTTTAGCAAGAATATCATCCTAGACTTTTAAAAGATTTTATTTATTTATTTGACAGACAGAGAGAGATCCCAAGTAGAGAGGCAGGCAGAGAGAGAGAAAAGGAAGCAGGCTCCCTGCTGTGCAGAGAGCCCCGATGCGGGGCTCGATCCCAGGACCCCGGGATCATGACCTGAGCCAAAGGCAGAGGCTTTTACCCACTAAGCCACCCAGGCGCCCCTCATCCTAGACTCTTTAGCTTTGCAGCATGTGCCTTTTCTCATGTGACTGGTGTCTCTTGTCTCCTTGCAGTTTGAGAACAGAGACCACATCACTATATAATTACGAAAATACTGAGTGCTTCTTTTGATTATACATGAGTTTGAATCTCAGCTATTTACAATTAATGGTAAAAACATTAAAACTGAGAATTTTTTCTCCTTTTTTTATTGAGATATAACCAGAGACCATAAAAATTGCCCTTTAAGTATATGATTCAGTGTTTTTTAGCATATTCATAGAGTTGTGCAACCACCATCACAGTCTAACTTTAGATCATTTCATCATTCCCTCCCCCCTCAACAAAATCCGTGCCTCATTTCAACCCTAGCCCCTGCCAACCACCAGTCTCTTTTTGTCTCTGGATTTGCCTGTGCTGCATTTCACATAAATAGAACCATATAGAACATGGTCTTTTGTGTCTGGCTTCTTTCCTTTAGAATAATGTTTTCAAAGTTTATCCATGTTGTAGAGGCATCTGTAAGTCGTGTGTCTGCGTGTGCGCGTGCGCGTGTGTCAGAATTCCATCCCATATGGCTATACCACATTGTGCTCATTCATCGCTTGGTGAACCTTGGGGCTGTTTCTAGCTATTGTATGGTAAATAATGCTGCTATGAACTTTCATGTACAAGTTTTTGCATGGGCATGTTTTCAGTTCTCTTGGGTATATACCTAAGCATAAAAGTGCTGGATCATACAGTAACTATGTTTTATTTAACCTTTTGAGGAACTGCCAAACTGTTTTCCAAAGTAGCCGCATAATTTTAGATTCCCCCCAGCAATACATGAGGGTTCCAGCTTCTCTACATCCTCATCAACACTTGTTATTAACTGTCTTTTCATTAGAGCCATCCTAGTGAGTGTGAATGGCTTCTCACTGTGGTTCTGACTGGCATTTCCTTGAGAGCTATACTGAGCATCTTTTAATGTGCTTATTGGTCATTTGTGTATCTTATTTGGAGAGATGTTGGTTCAAACATTTTGCTTATTTTAAAATTGGGTTGTCTTTTTTATCATTAAGTTGTTCCTTTTTTTTTTTTTAAAGTAAGTTCTACACCCAATGTGGGGCTTGAACTCAGAACCTGGAAATCAAGAGTCACATGTTCTTCTGATTGGGCCAGCCAGTGCCCCTGTGAAATCTCCTTTTGTATTCTGGGTGCCAGTTTTGTTGTTTTTTTTTAATCAGATATAGGTTTACAAATATTTCTTCTCATTCTGTGGGTTGTCTTTTTACTTCCTTTTCCTTTTTTTTTTTTTTTTGAAGATTTTATTTATTTATTTGAGAGAGAAAGCACAAGCAGGGGAGAAGCAGGCTCCCCAATGAGCAGGGAGCCCGCCATGGAGCTCCATCCTATTACCCTAGGATCATGATCTGGAAGGCAGACGCCTGAGTTAGCCATCCAGGCGCCCCTGTCTTTTTACTTTCTTGATAGTATCTTTTGAAACACAAATTTTTACATTTTGATGAAGTCCAATTTACTTTTTTCTTTTGTTGCTTAGGCTTTTGGTATTATATCATATCTAAGAAACCATTACCTAAACCAAGGTTATAGAGATTTATACCTTTGTTTTCTCTTAAGAGTCTTATAGTTTTAGCTGACCCACTCTTAGTTAATATTTATATATGATGTGAGGTAGTAAGCCAACCACATTCTTTTGCATATGGACATCCCAAGTGTCCCAACACCATTTGTTGAAAAAACTATTCTTTCATCATTGAATTGTCTAAGCATTTTTGTCAAAAGTCAGTTGACTATAAATGTATGGGTTTACTTCTATATTCTCAATTCTGTTCTGTTGATTATATATCTGTCCTTATACTGGTAACTACACTGTCTTGATTACTGAGCCTTTAAAGTAATTTTGAAGTCAGGAAATGAATCCTCCAATGTGTGCTTCTTTTTCAGGTTTGTTTTGACTATTCTGGGTCATTTCAATTTCCATATGAATTTTAGGATCAGCTTCCCAATTTCTGTTAAAAAAGGCCATTGGAATTTTGATAAGAATTGCATTGAATCTGTAGATAAATTTGGGGCATATTACCAATTTCCATCTTTCAGTTTATGAACATGAGATTTCTTTCCATTTGTTTATGTCTTCTTTAATTTCTTTCTTTCTTTTTAAAGATTTTATTTATTTACTGTTACTTTTAAAGATTTTTATTTGAGAGAGAGAGCTAGAAAGAGCATAAGCAGGGGCAGGAAGAGGGAGAAGCAGGCTCCCCATTGAACAATCCCCACTCCCCAACCATGGATGACTAGATCCCAGGAGCCCAGAATCATGACCTGAGCTGAAGGCAGTGGCTAACCGACTGAGCCCCCTAGGCACCACTAAGAGTTTTGGTTGTTTTTTTTTAATAAAATCTTTTTTTTTTTTTAAGATTTCATTTATTTATTTGACACAGAGAGAGAGAGATCACAAGTAGGCAGAGAGGCAGGCAGAGAGAGGGGTGGGGGAAGCAGGCTCCCTGCTGAGCAGAGAACCCAATGTAGGGCTCCATCCCAGGACCCTGGGATCATGACCTGAGCCGAAGGCAGAGGCTTTAAACCACTGAGCCACCCAGGTGTCCCCCTAAGAGTTTATTTTTAAGTAATCTCTAAACCCAGCATGGGGCTTGAACTCACAACCTCAAGATCAAGAGTTACATGCTTTACTAAGTCAGCCAGGAACCCCTTCTTTAATTTCTTTCAATGACATTTTGTAGTTAACTATGTACCATTCTTTTTTTTTTTTTTTTTAAGATTTTGTTTATTTATTTGACACAGAGAGAGAGCTCACAAGTAGGCAGAGAGAGAGGGAGAAACAGGTTCCCCGCTGAGCAGAGAGCCCGATGTGGGGCTCGATCCCAGGACCCAGAGACCATGACCTGAGCTGAAGGCAGAGGCTTAAACTCTGAGCCACTCAGGCGCCCCAACTATGTACCATTCTTATGGGCTTCTACTGCTAGATTTATTTCTACTTATCCTATTCTTTTTGATGCTGTTACAAGTAAAGTCTTTTCTTAATTTCATGTGTGTATTATTCATTGCCAGTTTATAGAAATACAATGGATTTATTTTTGTGTTTTGATCTTGTATTCTGCACCTTGGTGAATTTATTAGCTCTAATAGTTTTTTCTGTGTGGATTCTTTAGGATTTTCTTATATACAAAATCATGTCATTTGCATACAGAGATGGATTTACTTCTTACTTTCCAACGTGGATGCCTTTTCTTTCTTTTTCTGCCCCGGCGGATACTTCTAGGGACTATCTTGGTTCTTCCTTTAGGGAAGAGGGAAAAATTGGTGGCCATTGGGCATCAGAAATCTCATTTCTATGCTCTTCTCCATTATTTTAAATTATTTTATCCTTGTCCCATGGTTAAACCTTGGTTATTAAGTAGAGCCTTAACCTCTTTCTACCTCTGCACACAAAACACATCAAGAAGAGTTCATTACCTTGCCCCCCTGGGAGCTCTTTTTGTCCAACTCACCCTTACAGGGAGTTCATCTCAATCTTGAATTCCACTGAACATTCTGGTCAAGCTCTAGGAGCTCTCCCCTTTCTTTCCCCCTTCTTGGAACTTTTGCAGACAGGAATTGGGAAACTGCCACAGGGTTAAATAGCAAATGTACAAAATACAGACTGCCTGGAGGAAGCGGAAAAGCCAGTTGCATCAGGACAACCAGGCAGCAGAGAGGAGGAAAGGAAAAGAAAGTAGCAGAGCTTAGTGAGAACAAATTGTTTCAATTGGATGCCAGTTAGTGGGAAACAAAGCTGATACTTGGAAGGAAGGGTGCAGTTTCTGAGCATGGGAAACAATAGTCCAGCCTGAACATTTTATTTATTTATTTATTTGACAGAGATCACAAGCAGGCAGAAGGGTAGGCAGAGAGAGGGGGAGGGGGGAAGTAGGCTCCTTCCTGAGCAGAGAGGCCGATGCCATGCGGGGCTTGATCCCAGGACCCTGGGATCATGACCTGAGCGGAAGGCAGAGGCTTTAACCCACTGAGCCCCCCAGGCGCCCCCAGCCTGAACATTTTAAACAAAATAGAGGGAAAGGAGTGGAAAGGCAGATACTGGTGAAGAGAATGCCACTATCCACTCAGGTTATTAAGGCCTGACGAGGCCTCCATGAATAAAGACTTGATTTCGCATGCTCGGAATTACTCTGAAACAATCTTGCTTCTCATCCAAGGTGAGGGCAACCTGCATCAGCAAGCCAGGAGAGCTGGTTCTGGGGAACTCAGAAGCCTAGGCATTGTCAAGGCGGCTCCTACAGGAAGATGGAGCTTCTTCAAACTGTAAAAAGTCTACGTTCTCTTTTCTACATTCTAATGAGGATTCTCAGGTAAGTGGTAAAGGCTAAGGCTTTTCCACCTTAAGATCATGGAGCACTCGCTCTTTATCCTGGGAGCTTACAAACCCTCCCTTGGATTGTTTTTCCTTTCTTCCTGCTGTGGTTCATCAGCATTTTCAGGAAGCCACTGAATTCCCAGGAGGGACCACATTTCTTATGTTTCTTTGGATGAATGACCTAGACTGCCCAGCCTGGGCCTCTCCTGCCGTTCTCTTCCTCTCTGTGTGTCTGTCTTGGGCCCATGTGACCATGTGACACACCAGACACCTGGCATTTCCCCAAGGCCGAAGCGCCAACTGGTGTAAATGTGTTTGACTTCACAGCAGCAGACTCCTGGTTTCCTGCTGCCAAGGCTGCATTTAACCTAAAGTTACCCTTAGGCAGGGCAGGGTAGGTTCCCAGGCTATGAGTCAGCCAGTGTAGCATCTGACTTCTTTTTTACTCTTAAAGGTACACGGAATAGGGACAGTCAGTGTGGTAGACCATAAAGATAAGTTCCAGGAAACTTTGAATCGCAGCCAAAAAATCACCCAGACACAGTGCAGTCAGATTCACTTCACTTTTATTATGAACAAACACAATTTCAGATCAGTACAACTAAGCTTCAGAGTTGATATTAATAGAAATTATTCCAAAATTATCCTTAGGTCACAAATACTACTATCCCACATAAAAGGGGAAAAAATCCCACCCAATCAAGGAAAAGGTATCCTGTGTGTCATTTCCATGGCAATAAGTTTATGCATTCTCAAATTTTGTCTGGCTAGTTATCCACCACTTATCCAATGGATTTATCCAATCTCTCAGAGAGAATCATATCGATTAATGATAGCATCCGGGACGCACGGTTCATGGTGGACACAAGTTCACGGTGGATACTGCTACTATAAAAATATTCAGGACTTAAAAGAATTCCTCTGCTGAAGGATCCAAAAATGCTTTATAAAAAGCATTAGTCACGCCTCAAAACTGCCCTGTGAGGTAGGTCAGTATTATTATCCCATTTTGACAGAAGGAAAACTGAGGCACATTATAGTTAAGTGACTTGCCCAGGGTCACACAGCAAGTCAGTGGCACAGTGGTAGGAGAGGTGCTGGCCTTAACCACCTGCGTCACGTGGACACCTTGCTTTCTTTGACCTTTCACGCTGACCCATTTGAGCTATACTTACAGAGAATACACTCAGGATACTAGCAAACCAAGGAGAAAAAGTTTCCATTTTAAATGCTACAACCATCTTTTAATCTAAAAAATATCATAAATCAAATACATTCAGATTACTTCCACCCTCCATCAAATGGGCACTTAATAAAAACAGCCCTAAGAAAAGTTTCCAAAATGAAGCCCAGAAGGGGATCCTGTGAACAGCTACACTGATAATTCTCCAGCCAGGCCCCCTCTTCTACCAACCACTTCTGTAGGGTCTCAGGTGCAAAGGAACTCCACAGAGGGAGGGAGGAGGGAGTGAGAGCAGGCTCATATGCAACACTGATTAGAAAAGATGTAAGGCACCCAAATAAGTTGTCGGCACACCCACAAAGCAAGGACTGTTAGAAATTCAGACTTGATTTTCTGGATCATTAATGTGTCAATTGAACTCAGCTTTAACATCTTGAAGACAAGTATTCCTTACTTAGTAGACACCCCTCTACCTCCACATTCTCCTATATGGAGGGACCCTCAGCCTGAGGACCCCGTCCAGCCTTGTGTAGGGTCATGGTACGGACCAGATCCCTGGGATAGGATTAGAATAGAAAGATAGACTTGATTTTGGTCCAAAATCATAAAGCAGGCATCTGATAACCTGCCGAATTGAAACTACCCAACAGGCATTTCCAAGGGCTAAGTCCACAAGCCAGCAGATCTGAACTATAGTGATGTTCCATTAGAGTCTTTTCTAGTGAGAGGAACAGCTCTAAAGGTGAGGATGCCTTTAGTCCAGGGAACCCTTGTAGCCTCTGTCTATTCAATTAATACAGGAAGAAAGGCCCTCTTTCCTTCCACTACTGGGGCTCAACAGCACAGAGAACATTTGGTATTGTACATTTCCAATCTTTCAGAGAATAAAGCCAGACTTTTGCATTGACGACTGAGGTACAGGGACAGGGGTAGTCCAAGGTTCTCAAAACACTGATGCTTTCTTCAGACCTCTTCTACACTACCGTGGCCCTAGGCTGTGTGGTGGGGAATGCTGGTTAGTTTGCCGAACAGAGATGCTGTTCAGCAAAGTTCATGGCATTTCAGATCCCAAGTCCTGGGCTTTGCAATACACCCTAACTCCAGGGAACAGGGCCTCCTTTTGCATGAGGCACTTTGGAACTTTCCTTTGCTTCTTGTGCTTCCCAGTAAAGACTAGGCTCCCTCCTACTTCTACAAGCATTGCACTGTCTGCTGGGAGCACGGACTCGGGCTGCGCAGGCGTACTGAGCGAGACAGAGGAGGCTAAAAACAAACCCCTTTCTTGCTCCACAGCTGCCTCACTGGCACAATCCAAGCCTCTGGCCTGGTTGTGCCTCATGAGAGAGAGTGCCTGAGCCAGAGATGTTTATAGTAAGGTTTGCCAGCCTCCTCTTGAGTCATCAGTGTGGCAGGGGAACTCGGGGGTGTAGGTGGAGGGCCTCTGGAGGCCAAGTGAAAGTGGCGGCTAACTTGATAAAGAGAAACAGTGGTTCAGTGACCCTGAGCGTTCTGTCTGCAGGAGAGGGAGCTGCCTGGTGAGCAAGAACCATCACTACCTCCGAATATACACAGAGGAGGCTTCCTGTCCAGAGAGAGAAGAAAACATCAGGGAGGAGATGGAACGGGGGGGCGGGGGGCGGGGAATGCACAGATAGTGTAGAGCCAGGAATCAAAACCTACAGTAATTAAGAGATTCCTACCTCGCCCCCCAGGCAGTCCTACACTTTACGCTAAAAGTTAACTGAGAAGGACTGGGAGAAATGGTTCAGCACTGCAGGGAGAAGCCTTCTAATTTGTACTCATTCCAAGGAGAAACTAGAATGAATGAATGAACGTAACATTTAACTTGTTTGTATAACCAGCTTCCAAATCAGGACAACCAATGACTTACTCAGTAGTAACCTTCTGAATCCCCTGGCAATGTGTTCTCAGAGCCCTTCTTTTGTAAAGTCATCTCTTAGGAACTGCCAACAGACCTAGCCCTGAACCTCTCCATCTCCTGTCCAGCAGTGAGAGGAGAGTAGACAACCCACCTCATTTCTCCTCTTCTTCAAGCACCCCTCTTTCAGAGGGAAATACTCTAAGTGAATTACTTGAATGTTCTAAGCAGAGTGTGTATGTATATATATTTTGATTTTGGACCCAACTCCACCGCTTAAAATCCTTCCTTTTTTGGAAGACAGCTATGCTCACCACTATGCCACAAACACGTTCCTTTTTTGGATGTCTGGAAATGCTTCAGCCACCTTATTACCATGATGGGAGATGACCGATGGCCCGAAGATGGCAGAGCAGAAAGATGAAAGAATTTTGATGATTCCATGATCTGCTAGGTTCTCCAATTCTGGAAACAACCAACCTCAAGATTTCTTGTCATATGGAATAAGAAATCTTCCTGTTGTTGAAGAAAAAAAAAAAAAAAAATCCTTCCCCAGGAGAGACCACTTTTACTACAAACTAAATGCTTCTTCTTTATCCCCAACCTAAACTACACTGGGACATTGAGATTTGCTTTTGTGTTCTAGCATTGCTGGGCTCTATGGCTATTCCCTAGTCACAGTCAGGAAAGAAAGGAGGCATGCCATCTGGTGGGGCTCCAAGTCCTCATTAGGCAAGCAACCGTGTGTCCAATCCCAGCAGGAGCTCCTTGCCTTGTTTCCCACCTCACCCCATCTTTACCTCTCAATCATACCATGCACGCGAACTCTCTCCCCTGCCGGTTTACCTGCTTTAGAAGCTTTGTGCCAGATAAAGTTATTTTCCATTCCAACTCGCAAAAGCCTGAGCTGAAGATAATTAACATGGGCCTTCCCAGAAGGTATGTTCTCATACCTCTAGCATGAGCCACCCACCCTAAAGCTCAGGACAGCTCAAGGAAAGAGTTACGTGGGGCAAAGACCACTGATTCTGGACTACAGAAAGGTTGTCTAGGCTATGGAAGCTGGACACCCACCCACGAATGACCAGCTGCTTGCCTGGGAGGCAATGAGCAAGGAGAGAAAGGAAGGTGGTTAAGAACCAAACAGAGAAAAGGACAATGGACTAGAAGAGAGAGAGGATAAGAGAAGAACTAAGAATCTCGGCTTAGCATCATGAAGGCAGAGTTGTTGGCTTTCAATTTTAAAAGAATACTGTATTGGAATGGGTTAACATCATCATCTTTAGCATCCTGGTAGCATTATTCAGTAGTTAATAAACAGAACATTAAACCTGTGCCTGGCTGGCTTTTGGAAAAGGAACCCGAGAGACCCCAAACTCAGCCACTCTTGTAGCTTCCGTCTCCAGTTCTTTTAATCCTGGCCAAGATGGCAGCCTTGGATACTTTCTTCCGGTCGTAAGCGAGACCGAGGGCAGCCATGCAATCAATAAAGAAGGTGGTGAAGTTGATGTGCCAGCGGTACTCGCTGGCAGAGTAGTCGTAGGGGAAGGAGTGGTGGTAGTTGTGGAAGCCCTCCCCTGGAACAAAAGCAAGGACAAGAGTTATGGAGCCGTGCAGCACAATGCGGTCTTCTCGGTCTTCTTGTTCTCCGCAGGCTGGGTGTCCAGCAGCCGACCTCAAACCTAGCAGAAACTTGCTGTTGCTGAACAAGCAAGCAAGTCCAGTCTCTTCAGCTCTGAACCAGACTGACTGCCTCAGAGGCATCTTAAGAAATAACTGGGGAGACCTGGCCACCAAGTCTTTCTAGGAGCCTGTGTCAGAAGAGAACCGAGGATTCCTCCCAGAGGATAAGCCGACTAGAGAGAAAGGGCTCGAGGCCAGGAAGGGATTGTAGGTGGGAAAGTTCCCTAAGTATTGGTCTGAGACCCCCACAAGCTCTTGGGGTGCACAAGCATGTGTCAGAGTGGGGAGAGCAGAGGGTCCTGAATGAAGGACTTTGGCTGCACTTCTTACAACCACCTCTAAGTGAGGAAAACTGGGGACAGTACAGACGGACTGGGCAGTTAACAGCCCAATGTCAGGAGTAAAGGGGCCCAGTGCAGGGTCCCGTGTTTCCTCAGCTTCTACTGGTTTGGAATGAACTGCCCCGGCTTCTGGTTCTTTGAGCTTTGACCCTGGGGTGTGTGTGTGGAGGGCGGGGGGCGGCAGGGGAGAGGGTCTAAAAAAACAGAATTTCTTTGAGGGAATAAGAATGAAAATGCTTAGGTATTTCCTCTAACCTCTGAGGTTCTGAGAGGAGCGGTTCACTCTGCTGGGTTGAGGGAAAACAAAGACATTCTGGTGTCCAGAGAATTTCAGGAAGAGGTAAAGCTTTGGAAACTCCACAGAAAGCAAATTCTCCAACCCTTGGCAGGACTCTTCTTTTGCATTGTATTCAACAATTAACAATACGGACCCTCCTAAAGCTGGGGGAAAGCTGGGTCAAGAACAGCTAATAAAAGAGCACAGTGAGCTCTTTGAAGATAAAAGAACCCCAGGAAAGTAGTAATGATATTAATAACAAGCAAGTGAAGGAAGTCCTACAGAGTAAATGACACCATCCAGGGCAAGTCAAGGTATGTCCTCTCTGTGTGACACCTGATTATTCAGTGTGAACTGAGTAGGAGGCTGGGATAACCAAAAGGCCAAAGGTACTGACAGAATTACTAATTTCCATAAGTGGCTTTGTACCAGGGCTCCATGAAAGCTCGAAACAGGCCTCTACTTATCAGATTTAAAACGGAATCAGATACACACAGAGCTGAGAGACAAAAAAAGAATAAGGTCCACAGATAGAAGAAAGGACAAGACTTTGCAACTGGGGCAGCAAGATACCTCGGGGGAAAAAGGCTCAAGGGAGGAGGTCAGCTTTGACTTCGAGCAAATGAGCATGTGACTGTGTGGCAGGTAACTCAAGAAGAACAGATTAGGGGGCGCCTGGGTGGCTCAGTGGGTTAAAGCCTCTGCCTTCGGCCCAGGTCATGATCCTAGGGTCCTGGGATCGAGCCCCATATCGGGCTCTCTGCTCAGCAGGGAGTCTGCTTCCCCCCTCTCTCTCTCTGCCTGCCTCTCTGCCTGCTTGTGATCTCTGTCAAATAAATAAATAAAATATTAAAAAAAAAAAAAAAAGAACAGATTAGAATGGCAGACAGAAACTAGCTAGAGCAGGACAAAGGTGGAGGTGGTAAGGGAGGAGAGTGACCGGGAGCAAAGATGAAGGGCAACTGAGATGAAGACACTGGCCGCCATTCTGAACTGATGCTTATAAAGAGGCTGGAGTTGGGGAAGCTCAGTGTAGACCCTGTGGTGAGGCAGGACAAATCTTATTCTAGAAACTTCTATTTCTATGAAAATTTCAGACTTATATAGCCGAAGTGATTGATTTCAAATATGGGTCAAAGGAAGAATAGGCACAAGGGTAGAAAGTGAGATGGATGAGAGGGCGAAAGAGACAGGAAAGAATGCCGTAGTCCACACAGTAGAGGTAACCGGGGTTGAGAATCTAAAGGAAGATTTTCTAAAGAGAGAAAGCAAAGGCGAGGCTGTGGTGTGCAGAAACGTGTGCACCAGTGGGGCTGCCTAGATATGCTGTATGACCGATGATGGCACCTGATCGCTGGTGAGGAAGAGGCCACGGGTCTGCTTAAGGAAAATAAATTCCAGGCCTTGGTCAAGGTCTATATTTAGTTGCCAGCAGTGACAGAGAAAGAATGGCGACAGATGGCAGAAGCCCGCTGTCTTAGGCTCCGGCTAGTGGGACTGGAACAACAGAAAGAAATTCACCTATAGTCAGCATTAGATCCGCCAACAGGTACTTGTGAGCAAACCAACCGCTTTAGTGGTGGTTCCCGAAGCCACGTTGTGAGGAAGGGCTGCTCCCCACACAGAAGAGGAGGAGGAGAAAAAGAGAGGACAAAAGATAAAGCTGATAGGTGGTTATTAACGGCCGTAAACAAGTGCTTTGATGTCCTTCGTATTGGTACCAGCAAGCCATACAGCAAGGCATACACTTCAAATATGACCTCCTCGAATATAGCAAGAGAAAACAGAAGCTGATTGAATGAAATGACAAGGAATTAGTCTACATTTCATAGAGCATATTTCTTTTCTTTTTTTTTTAAGATTTTATTTATTTATTTGACAGAGATCACAAGTAGGCAGAGAGGCAGGCAGAGAGAGGAGGAAGCAGGCTCCCTGCAGAGCAGAGAGCCCAATTCGGGGCTCAATCCCAAGATCCTGAGATCATGACATGAGCAGAAGGCAGAGGCTTAACCCACTGAGTCACCCAGGTGCCCCTCTTTTTTTTAAGAGTTAAGATTCACTTAATTTTTTTGAGAGAGAGAGAGTGCAGTGGGGAAGAGCAGAGGCTGAGGGAGAGAGAATCCCAAGCAGACTCCTCCATAAGCTCAGAGCCCAACATGGGGCTTGATCTCACAACCCCAAGATCACGACCCGAGGCATAACCAAGAGTGGAGTCCGATGCCTAACTGACTGCAGCACCCAGGGGCTCCTATATCATGTTTGAATATAAAACACAAGGCTTGCGGCCTATCCAGATGATCCTGTTGTTCCATTTATGCATTCCCTGCCCCAAGCGAGACTTGGGAGTCCGGCCCCAAAGGTGACTGGGAAAAGGAACACCCAAAGGGGTTGACCAAACATAGCGTTTGTGAAGGTTCTGGAACCTGAAATCAAAGGCACTGTTGCTTTTTACCCTTTCCTTTTTACATGAGACCTGCTGCCCAACTTCAAAGCATTTTCTCATATACTGTCCCTTAGTGGAAAACCAGCTAGAAAGAAGTCCTAAAACAGGTTCATCTGGTTTTTCTGGCTCCTCGTCTAATACCTGAACCAGCGGACCACTAGCAAGGGTCTTGCTGTGGACAGTGGACTTACCTACAGCTCCCAGGGACACCAGGATGTTCTCTCGGGGGCTAATGTTCTTGTCGTAAGGGCGGTATCCATACAGGTGGGCAGCACTGTTCACCAGCCATGTGGCGTTGAGCACGACAGCATAACGCAGCAGAGTGGCGACGAACAAGCTGTGTAGAAAGGTCTCGCCCCAGCAATACCAGGGCACCAAGGTGGGCAGGATAAAGCACATCAGCAGAATGCCAGGTTTATAGTACCTACAGTGAGAGACCAGATGCCGGGTCAGAGGGCAGAGGACGATTTCCTCTGTAGTGCTGGGACCGTCTCTCCCCCTCTACTTGAGCACCATGTAGCCAAAGCACAGCAAGAGGGGATGGGGTGGGGCAATCGTTTGAGAACATCCCCGTTTTGAGAAAATGAGGTAATGAGGGGTTATTTGATTTTTCTAGGACCACACCGGTAGGAACCGGTTCAACGAGGATGGGAAGGCTTGTCTCCAGCCTCTGAATCCACTGTTCTTTCTGACTGTAGCAGCACACCATCTTGGTGAAACAGGTGAGGTCCAGGTTACCAGCTCATAAACTTGAGTTCTTCCCAGGGTGTTTTTCCATTCTGCCTTTAGGCTCCTTTCTCTTTCCTGCCCATGTTTTTTGCAGAGTCTAGGGTTTGTGTCTTGCCTCCAGGTCCCGCTAGCCACCTCAAAATCGTTCCTCTTCCTCCTCAGGGAGTCACTGTCCTTCAGGCACACAAGCCCTCTGGAGGCCCCACGCCATTCTTCACTGTCTCAAATGTGGACCAGGCCATTGACATTCCCAGGGAACAGATTTCCTGCTTCTTTTCAGCACTCAAGTCTTATACTCTTGTATCATTAGTATTCCCTGCGTCAGACTTTTGTTCCTGCCACTGCTTCCGCAGCACAGATCCCCATTAGCTCCGAACGCCTGGCCCTGCCTCTCACCTCTCTGAGTTGGTGTTTTTCTTGTTTTTCCAACCATCCTGAGAGTGACCTTTCTAAAGCACACCTCCAGTTACACTACATTCCTGCTCAAAAAACTTGTAATGGGTTCCCACTGCCATCGCATTAAATCCTAAATCTGCTTTCAAGGCTGGACAAGAATAGCATCAACTTCTTTCTGGTCTTTCTTCGACCACACCCTACGCTTCAAGCAGAAGGCCTTTGTTGCAGGAACATGCTTTTTTGTTCTTTCTTTTTGTACTCTCCCTCCCAGGACACACCTGTGAAAATCTCTATCCATCAGTGGATTCCAAAACTCTCTTCTTTGTAAACCTTTCCCCAATGACCCCCACCCACTACACTATCTCCCTATCCTTTGTGCCCCTCGTTGGTAAAGAAAATATCTCACCAGTATCATAGTTATTCAGACCCTCGGCTTTCCCTCTGCTTCCCAACATGCTACAAACTCCTTGAAGGTAAGGATTGTGACACATTCCTCTTTGTATCGTGACCATCCTAGGTCAGTAAGTATTTGCTGAATCTAATTGGTTTACTTAAGAGAACTCTGAGAGGAAGTACAATAGTCCATGGCCGTGAGCCTGTGGGCTATTAGCTATTAGGGTTTTAAATTTAATTTGGAACATGCAAACCCAGTAAATTTCTCAGCTTAAGTTTATTAGCTCTCAGAGAAAAAAAAGGGAGGGCTTCCCCAAACACCAGATGCCCAGCTCTGTTACTGCTTCACTCACCTTCTCTGGAACATCACCAGCTTCTCAGCCTTGAGGTCGGACAAGTCTAGCAAACCACCCTTCTCCTTGACAGCTGGGTGTTTGCGCACAAGCAGCCAACCCACGTGAGAGAAGAAAAAACCACGCCGGGAATTGTGAGGATCAGCATGTGTTTCTGAAAACTTGTGGTGGGCACGGTGATCTCGAGCCCATTCATACACGTCGTTCTGGAAGGACAGAGAAGAGGAAATGTAGGCCTGGCCAGAGATTCCCTCTGGAGAATTCCAAGGGAGAGGCAACTCTAAGAGCCTCCGGCTCTCAGCCCACCGTCACAGAATACCCAGGAGTCGGGGTACCCAAGGAGTCCTGCAGCGGGCCCCCTCTGCTCCCCCAACTTGCCACTGAAGCTTAAGTGGAAAAGCAATTTGAAGTCCCAGGACACCTGAATAGGACTAGCATCTTGAGGGTTATAGAGTGGGCAGAATGGAGGAGGAGATCATACAGAGCTCGGTTCCATTAGAAAAGCACATGGCAATTCTTTAGGCAAGAAAAAAGTGTTGGAGAAGGCCCTCATGGGGTGCCAAACCCCTGGGCATGGAGAACCCGAGGCAGGCAGCCCGCCCCCCAGGCCCTGGCTGGTGGGTGAAGCTTCAGGGAGCTCCAGTCTCACGCCACACAGATCAGGGCACAGAAATCACAGTCGCGACCGCATTTCCAATTGACCTCTGCGCTCCTCCAAGATTCTTTTAATGCCTTAAAGATGTGCTAAATCTCCTCCTTTGCCCCACAAAGACAACATCAGGGCCCTCAAGACATGAAGTGCTGTGACCCAGAAGATTAACTGACTGTGGCGAGTACCTGGGACACTGCCATGAAGAAAGGGATCAGGTCAGTTTCTTTCCTTTTTCCTCTCGCTCCCAGCTAAACCCCATACGCTGGCCATCTTTTGTCTCTTGCTTCCCCTTAACAACCAGGAGTTCCCTTCTCCCAATCCCCTGCATTCTGTCTCTGCTACTCACCTTCCGCCTCAACAAACCTCAATTCTTGACTCAGCCAGGCTGGCGGCCTGGTACAGGACCGTAATGTCGGTCCGCCTAACTTCTCAGTGACCCCATTTCCTCATCCGTAAAATGCGGGTCACAGTGCCTCCCTTCTAAGACTGTTGTGAGGATTTAATGAGCTAATTTATGCCAAGGGCTTAAAATAGTCAGGCACATGGGGCTACAGAAGTATTTGCTCTTATACCTGAGGACACAGAGTTCAAGAGTCTATGAAATGTCAACCTCCACCCTGTCGTGGAGGAATCCTAAGCTTTTCACCTCGGATCGTGAATTTATTGTCCAGTGCCTGCCCAGGAAACCAGGGTCAGTTCCTGGCTTAGGCACAGTGAGCCCTTATGATAAAGGACTACAGTTGCCCAGACTGCGTGATAACAGAGGGACCTGAGGATCAAAACACCACCCCGTGACGCTGAGACCATTACCTGCATATCTCCTACTTCCCTCTTCCGGTGTGGACTTAGGGACTAGGGCTGCGCTTGAGGTGACCGTAAGGGGAGAGGACAGCCAAGTGCTGTCCTCGTGTGGTTCCTCTCCAGGTGCTGAGCTTCTCCATTCTGCCCCCGGACCATCAGAAGAGCAGAGAGAAAAGAGCTGAGCAAAAAGGCCGCTTCTCACCCACCTGGAATGCCATCGTGTTGACAATAATCAGGAAGAGCCTCAGGGGCAGCCGAGCTTTGTAAGTCCGGTGACTCCACAGGCGATGAGCTCCTGCTGTTATGCCCAGAGCACTTAGCAAATAGTAGAGGAATCCTACCAGGGAAAGTCAATGTGGGCAGTCACTCATCTGGGAAGGCATTCACAGGATGGCTCCCGTCCAAGTCTGTGTGTTCTTTAGGCTTTGAGTGAGGATTTGTTTCACCTTGAACTCTGGGGATGCCTTAACCTCCTCTGTCCCTTAACTTTTACCCCTTGAAAAAATACCATCACTGCCCATCGTCTGGAATTAGCCGAGTCCCAGGCGCTTGAGAAAGGCCAGGCAGAGAAGCAGGCTCTTATCACCACCCAGCTAGCTACCTGTCATTCTCCGTGGTGAGGGACACTGTCCCTGGTCCTATTTCCTTTGACCTTCAGCTAACCTTTTCCAAAGTTCTAAGGACCACAGATGACTCCTGCAAAGTTCATGACCCATAAGCAAGGGTGGTATTAAGCTACTTGAAAGTTAGAATGGTCTGAGCACTGGCCAATTCAGGGGACCCTGAGCGCTCAGGGACACTCACTAGGCTCTTTACAATGGCTATTTACCAACCAGCGTGAAAGCATTTTATTCTAGCAGGCAGTGCAGTCCTATCGGGGGGAAAATCTGCCCTGTCTTAAGCTTTGCTAAGGACTTGATCTCTGAGTCACTGAATACCTTGAATGGGGTTTAACATCCTCACCTTGCGGTGGAAGGAAGGAATACATGCTAAGAATGAAGTGTTTATCTAGGGTCACATGGCTGGTGAGAAATGGAGCCATGGTTGGAGACCAGGTTTTCTGTCAACAAGCACTCTTTGCTCCTGCTGTCCTGTCCACCTCCCCAGGATGTCCACATGGTTCCTCCATCTCTCCTTTGCCATGTGCCTTGGTCAGCCCATACTCCCTCTGGCAAGGCTAATTCTAGATGGTGGCAGGAAATCCTCCAATCCAAGTGTTCGCTGAAACACCCCAGCACCATCTAGCCACACCTTTCCTGGAGGCCTGTAGGATCTAATCTCTGGATGATCTAGAGATACAGTCCCTAACTGGGAACTGGGTTCCTGGGTATACCCGTCCTCCTCTGTTGGCTCTAGCAGGCAGGGGCTGAGGCCTTGATAGAGCAGTGACTGTTGACAATGTTTCACTCCTGGGGAAGCAGCTAGAAACAATGGATCTTCAGTGGCCACAGTACTCAGTCGCAGTCAGAGACACTGCACAGTGTCACAAATTGTCCCGCGTTCTCCAGCCATAGATACCAGTTTCCTAAACAACCCCCGCCCCCCTCCTCCCCTAACCCTATCTTCCTCCGTGGTCTCCTGTCCCTCCTCCGGGATCTGAGGACAACCATGGAACTAGAGTCTGTCCCAGCACAAGTTCTACCCACCGTCCCAAACTCTGGGCTGACATAAGGGCCTCGGGCAACTTGCTGGCCTCCAGCCATGTGCCGACTTCTCTCCAGATACACTATCTGCCTGCACCTGGTAAAGTGAGAGTTGAGCCACAGCCCACCGAAAATCAAGGAGGAAGAAAAATTGAGCAGAAGCGCTCAGCTCGGAGTCCAGGAAGCTCTGAGGTCCTCCGAGGTCTTCCACTGAGGACCCTGGCAACTCGACTCAGAAAGTGCCGAAAATCATAGCATTACCAGGGGAAATGAGCCCATATGGGCTCATTTGTGTATGGGAAAAGAGCCCATACACTCCAGTGCCTTTTCCTATCAACCTTGAAAGCCTGTCTAACAGAAGACCGTAAGCCAGTGGGAGAGTCACGTCTCTACTAATGTCCAGACTGTCGGCCTAAGTCAGGTCTCCTCATTTTGGTTCCAAGAAAGAGACCTGAGAAGGGGTAAAACACAGCCCTCAGTGTTCCCAGAGATCTCTCTTCAGTTCTCCCCCCTAAGGGCTCTTCAGCGAGGCTCGCAAAATTGCTCAGTCATGAGAAATACTGGAATCACAAACAGTCGCTAATTTAACACTGTCCTTAGGGATGAAACAAGAGTAGGTGAAGGCAAGCTCCTCAACTCTGAAGGTGGACCCCTGACCCTCCTCCCCTTGCTCCTCCTGTTCCGACTTCCCTTCCACCAGCTGGTCATCCGCCTAAGTCATCCAGCACAGGGCCCAGGAACAGGAAAAGAAAGTCACCATCCAGTCCCCATGGGCCATGTTTCTCTGTCCAAAGGCACGGTACACATGCAGGGGCAGGACACCCAAAAGCTAGTGGGTGCAGCCTGGGCTTGGGGATCGTCCTCTGCCCGCCCATCTACCCCCCCACCCCCGCCCCAGCAGCCAAGGGTGAGGAGCAACGAGCTGCTGTCTGGCCACACTCTGGGCTTCACCAGGCCTACAGGGTGTCCTGAGGCTGGAAGGGACTTTGCAGCTGAAGTTCTTCCCCTGGCTTCTCAGAGGGGCAGAGAACACGCATCCTCTGCCCTTCCCAAATAGAGGAGCCCTTCCTGAGCTACAGATGAATGGATTCTGCCGGCCCCAGCAATGACCCACATTGATCATCTAAAGAGAACTACCTTCCTAATCTTAAAAGCACTTAAAGCACTGCTGTCCCAGTTTGTACCTGGAAAATTAGAAATCCCAAAGAGAGTGGATCTACCCAGCTGCACTTCTGTGTCTCTGGCACTCAGAGGATTTCCCAAGACAACCACCTTTAGAAAAAAGAGGTCCTGGGGGAAGCAGCTATAACTGCGCCCTTCCACACACTGTCCTCCAAGAGTGCAGCTGTCGGCAAGCACCCCATACCCAAGACTGCGCTGGAACCTCTCAAGCGCTCTTCTGGAGGGCAGTCCTGGCTCACCATTCTCAGAGAGGGCCAACGCAGAGCCCTTGGGACACTGGGGCTCTCTGCTCCCACTTCCCCCTTCCCAAGCGGGGCTCTGGCTAGCAGAGGGGAAAATGAAAATGCCTGCAAAGCACATGTGTGTGTCCAGGGGGCAGGGCCCTACATCAGCTCATAGCCAGGCATCCCGGAAAGAGCT